>JANBRK010000374.1:0-17526 GCA_027577815.1 Coemansia sp. RSA 485
GGTCGCTTTTTGTGCGAAAAACACGTGCATCAGCAAAAGTCGCATAAAAACGCCAACAAGCGCCAGACGGTGTTTGGCCATATATAATCTTTTTGAAAAGCATGTTTTTTTAATCAAGCGATTAAAAGTACGTGATTTTGTTGTTTACAATAAAAAATGCGTTTTTTTTTCCAATCAAAGCACCAAACAAATAAACAACCGTCCTGTCTTTTTGCTTGTTTACTTGTTTTCACTCTGGCTTTTTTTTTTCATATTTTCCTTTTTGGCTTTAATTATTATCTTTTTCAACACCAACTTTGCTTTCATCTACTCCAACCCTTCTTTCTTTTATTATATTTTGTCTTCGAAGCGACCATAGCCACGCTGTACAATACGCGAACCAGCAAACAAAATAAAAATATTGTTATATAATAGCAGACAATGGCAAGTGTATATCAGACTTGTAAACGAAATAACAACAACACAACATGCCACACTTTCTTTTCCTGAGCCAGCTATTAAAAAAAAACATACTCTAACTTTTGTTTATTTCATTTGTAGAGCAACGCCCCGAATCGTAAGAGACAGGCAGACACGTTGTCTGATGACGAGGAAATGGCGTACCCGGCGACACCCGGCGGTGGCATGATCTTCGGGTCCAGCTCACCAGTGCGTATGGCCGACCCTATGCTCCCACCGTCCTCACCACCGCCCTTCTCGCCTTTCCCAGCATTCGGACAAATGGATGACGACGATGACGAAGCTGATGGGCTTAACGATGACCTTCCTGAGCGTCTTTCAGACACTGAGCAACGTGAAGACGAAGGAGAGATGCTTGCACTAGAGGCGTCTGACGACGACGGCGAAGATTTGTTTGGACCTGATATGCATGGTGATTACCGCGCTAATGCGCATCTGGATCATTATGATACAGATATGGTGGATGATACAGCGTTTGGAGCGATGGATCCATCTGCAAGGGCGCGTGTGGAGGCGCAGATGCGTAGAAGAGACGCGGAGGAGGGACGTGGTGTGGCGCGTACGCGTATTCCGCTGGCGTTTATGCAGGATTTCGAGGACGAGCTTGAGAGCAGTGCATTATCCGGAGTGCGGCGGTCTGCTGGTGGTATCAGTAGTAGCAAGCATGCGCATTTGTTGGAAGCCGCCCAGACGGTGGTGGATGAGGAGCGGGCGATGACACTGGATGATCTTAAAGATATGAAGGGGCGGAGTGTAGCAGCATGGGTGAGCGAGTCTGGGCCTAGACAGACTATCGCGAGAGAGTTTAGACGGTTTTTGTTGTCGTATGTGGATGATAATGGAGCGTCGGTGTATGGTGAGAGGATTAGGCAACTGGGTGCGGCTAATGGGGAGAGCTTGGAGGTTACTTATGCGCATTTGGCGAGGGCAAGACCGTTGTTGGCGTATTTCTTGGCTAATGCGCCGCGCGAAATGCTGGCTATTATGGATGATGTCGCTATGGATGCGGTGTTGACGATGTTCCCCGACTATGCGAGGATTCGTGCAGAGATACATGTGCGTGTGGCCGAGCTGCCTACCACCAGCTCGTTGCGCGACCTGCGGCAGTCGCAGCTCAACAGCCTGGTGCGCATCAGCGGCGTTGTTAGTCGGCGTACAGGGGTGTTCCCGCAGCTGAAGTATGTCAAATTCGATTGTGGCAAATGCGGTGCCGTCCTGGGTCCCTTTTACCAGGACGCGCATAGCGAGGTGCGTGTCAACATGTGCTCCAACTGCCAGGCGCGCGGCCCGTTCACCACCAACTCGGAGCAAACCGTCTACCGCAACTACCAGCGGCTGACTTTGCAGGAAACGCCCGGAGCGGTGCCGCCGGGCCGACTGCCGCGTCACCGTGATATCATACTTTTGTGGGATCTGATTGATTGCGCCAAGCCTGGAGATGAAATCGAGGTCACCGGTATCTATGCGCATACGATGGATGTGGCACTAAATGCGCGCCAGGGGTTCCCGGTGTTTACCACGATTATCGAGGCCAACCATGTGGCGAAACGCGCTGATGAGTTTGCTGCTGTGCGCTTGACCGAGGATGATCGTCGGGTGATCCGTAGCCTGGGTCGTGATTTCTCCATCGGCCGGCGTATTGTGCGGTCTATTGCGCCGTCGATCTACGGCCACGAGCATATCAAGACGGCGTTGGCTCTGGCTCTGTTCGGCGGCGTGCCGAAGGACATCGGCGGCAAGCTCCGCACCCGCGGCGACATCAACGTGCTTATGCTTGGCGATCCTGGCACGGCCAAATCGCAGTTTCTCAAGTACATCGAGGGCACGGCTCATCGTGCGGTGTTTACCACTGGGCAGGGCGCTAGTGCTGTTGGGCTTACAGCGAGCGTGAGGAAGGATCCGGTTACCAGGGAGTGGGCGTTGGAGGGCGGTGCGCTGGTGCTTGCTGACAGGGGCGTCTGTCTGATCGATGAGTTTGACAAGATGAACGACGCCGATCGGACCTCTATTCACGAGGCGATGGAGCAGCAGAGCATTTCGATTTCCAAGGCCGGCATTGTCACGTCTCTGCAGGCCAGATGTTCGGTGCTTGCTGCTGCCAATCCTATTGGCGGTCGGTATCGCCCGCAGTTGCCGTTTTCGCAGAACGTCGAGCTGACCGAGCCTATTCTCTCTCGTTTCGACGTGCTCTGCGTTGTGCGCGACGAGGTGGATCCTGTCAAGGACGAGATGCTTGGCCGCTTCGTCGTGCAGAGCCATACGCGCTCCCACCCCGGCTTCCAGCAGCAGCAACAGGAGCAGGAGCCCGAGGAAAATGCTGTCAATTCTGTCGATGTTATTCCGCAGGATCTTCTGCGTAAATACATCATGTACGCGCGCGAAAACGTACATCCACGTATTTCCGAGCGCTACTCCGACAAAGTCGCGCATCTCTATGCGGAGCTGCGTCGTGAGTCGCTGGCCACCGGCAGTGTGCCCATCACCGTTCGTCATATCGAATCCATGGTGCGTCTGGCCGAAGCCCATGCGCGTATGCACTTGCGTGACTATGTGCGCAACGACGACGTTGAGGTGGCTATTCGTGTTGCGTTGGAGGGTTTTATTTCTGCTCAGAAACAGTCGGTGATGCGTGCGTTGCGTCGCAAGTTTAGCAAGTACCTGTATGCGCGTCGCGACCATTTCGAGCTGCTCTATTATCTTCTGGGCAAGCTTGTGCAGGAGAAAATGACCTTTTATTCGCTGCGGTTTGGCGGGTCTATTCCCGAGTCGGTGGAGATATCGAAGGTCGAGTTCGAGTCGCAGGCCGTGGCTATTGGCGTTAATGATTGCGCCGACTTTTATACCTCGACTTTGTTTACTCAGCAGATGTTTTCGCTGGATGCTGAACGCGGCGTCATTGTCAAGACTCTGGCTGCTGCTGCGACTCCTGTGTGAGAGCGCTTCTTTTTTTCGTTTTATTTTTCTCTTTCTACTTCTTAAATTATTCAGATCTTGATCACGAATCAGGACCGATCACTGAAAAAGGAAAAAAAAATTAAAAATTAAAAATTAGGTTTTTTTTTTCAAACAACCCATTTCAACCAACAGCCAGACTTTTTTTTTTTTCTCTCTCTCTGTTCACCACTTTATTTATCTTATTGCAAAAAAGAGCTCTGCTTATATTTTATATCTTACATATCTACAATGGGTCGTCGCGCGAAAAACAAGCAGGATGTTCCTCTGCCGCTGGTCCAGGAAAAAAGCACAGGAAAGGTCACAAAAGGCCTGCATGACAAGCTCAAGCATCTGGCTGTCCGTGATCGCAAGCAGCAGACCGCTGTCCTGAAAAACAAATCCAAACCCAACGGTAGAGAAAACTCCAAGCGCAAGAGCGTCGAATCGGAGGAGCCTGTTGCCAAGAACAAACGGTCAAAGGCTGCTGCTGCTGCTCCCAAAAAGCAGGAAAGCGAAGATGAAGAGGAAGAAGAGGCTGCTGCTGCTGTGGAGCTTGATGCTGATGCTGATGCTGATGCTGATGGCTGGGATAACGCTCCTTTGGAGTCGGATTCGGAGATTGACGATGATGAGGAGAGTGACTCGATGGCCGAGTTTGACAGCGATGCCAATGACGAAGAGCAAAGCGACGATGAAGAAGAGGAGGACGGTGTGTCGCAAATGCCGTTGTCTCTGCTTAGCGACAGCGATGACGATGAGGACAGCGATAACAAAGATGACGAGCTTGGCGGTGACGATAGCGACTCTGACGCAGTCAGCGGCATAGAATCATATGATGAGTTCGATACCGACGACGACGACTCTGGTGCTGCCCCAGTGACGTTCCGCGACATGGAGAAGCGCTCTCGTAAGCTCGATGCCAAACGCCAGCAAGTGGAGGAACTTGCCGATCTTGAGCTGAAGGCAGCCGGTGCAGTGGTCGAGGGCGAACGTGCCTTGTTTGTTCTTCCTACGCCTGCGGAAGTCGAGGCCGAGAAGGAGTCTCCGCCGGATTTGTCTGCCATCCAGCTGCGTATCCAGGAGATTATCCGTGTTTTGAACAACTTTGCCGAGCTGCGTGCCGAGGACAATTCGCGCAACGATTACATGGATCAGCTGAAACGCGATATGTGCTTTTATTACGGGTACAATGAGTTTTTGATGGATAAGCTTCTGGATCTGTTTACTGTCAGCGAGGCCGTGGAGTTCTTTGAGGCTAACGAGGTTGCTCGTCCGGTTACTATTCGTACAAATACTCTGAAGACCCGGAGACGTGATCTGGCTCAGGCTTTGATCAACCGCGGTGTCAACCTTGATCCGATCGGAAAATGGACAAAGGTCGGTTTGACTATTTTCGACTCGCCTGTTCCCATCGGCGCCACTCCCGAGTACATGGCCGGTCATTACATGATCCAGGCCGCCTCTTCGTTCTTGCCCGTCATTGCTCTGGCGCCGCAGGAGAAGGAAAAGGTCCTCGATATGTCTGCTGCCCCCGGAGGCAAAACCACATACTGCGCGTCTTTGATGAAAAACACCGGTATGGTTGTCGCCAACGATGCCAACAAGGAGCGTGAAAAAGCTCTTGTAGCCAACATCCACCGTCTGGGCATTTCCAACACCATCGTGTGCAACTACGACGGTCGTGAGTTCCCCAAAGTCATGGGTGGTTTCGACAGGGTCCTTCTTGATGCACCTTGCAGCGGAACCGGAGTTATTTCCAAGGACGCTTCGGTCAAGATCAACAAGAGCCAAGACGACATTAACATGCTGACACATCTCCAAAAGGAGCTGATTTTATCTGCCATTGACTCTGTAAACGCAGATTCTTCTACTGGTGGATACATCGTTTACTCTACTTGTTCGGTGACTGTTGATGAGGACGAGGCTGTGGTCAACTATGCTTTGAGCAAACGGCCTAATATTAAACTGGTTTCTACTGGTCTGGATTTTGGTACACCTGGGTTTACTAGTTTCCGTGGACAGACCTTCCATCCGTCGTTGAACTTGACTCGTCGCTTTTATCCTCATGCTCATAATATGGATGGCTTCTTTGTCGCAAAGTTCAAGAAACTGTCTAACAAGGTCAAGACTTCTGATAACAAGGTCTTTGTGCCGACTGGAAGCGGTGCCAAGAGAAAGCACAAGAAGAACAAGAATGTCGGCAATTAAACTAAACAAAAATTGGTGTGGGTTTGTGCGGTACATCCCTCGTTAGATGTCTCATTGTTTTTTTTTATTGATAAACAAAAAATTTTCGGTCCTTTTTTTTCTTTATGCTATTTAATAATCCTTTACTTTATTAAATGTCATAGTTTTTTTTATAAAGTATCCCGAGCCCTCGGTAACAATTTTTTTTTTTGAAACCATGCCATATGGTTTTAATTGTTGCAGCTCATTTTCTTTCCCGGATCTGTAACCATTGTTTGGAAATTAAAGCAAGCGTGTCGGTCACTTTTCAAATGATAAAATCTGACAAAAAAAACACAGAGCATTCGTTCATATATTGCTATATATAAAAAGAATGAGAAGAAAAACATTTGCGAGGTATCCTTCAACCCTTTTTTTTTTAAAAAAAAAAACAAAAAAAAACACTTATATCCCCTTTCACTACTTTAAAAGTCATGGACTACAAGCATTTGGCATCGAACGTTTGCGAAACGTTTGAGACTTTGTCTGCCAAAGAGCGCGTGGATTTTCTCAAGCGAATCACCGGCGAACAGTATGTGTCTGTGACCGAGATGGAACTTCAGCGAGAGGCGTTGTCGGATAATGAACCTAATGACTGTGACAACCTTACTGACGCAGACGTTAAATCAGAATACGATGAAGTTTCAGAAACCCAGGAACAGAACCAGTTGGTTGATAAGCTTTTACTTGATGCCAACACGCGGATTGTCATATTAGATGAAAACTCTGTTAGTTGCACGGAACTGCAATCATCAGAAAAAGCGAAAAAGACTAAAGAAAAGGCTCCATCGATTTTGCCTATTCAGATCTTTAAAGGAGACAAAAAGGAGGCTGCTTTGAAATATAGTCCGTATGATTCTGCTTGGCTGATTTCCAATGGTTTGACAACTGTATTTGTGTCTCCAAAGATTCAGGGCGTTGAATCTAACCGCTTTCATATAGTAAGGCAAATGCTCAGCAGTGCGTTGCCAAAGTCTGTAAAGATACAGAGGGCATTCAAGCTTACAAACAATATTTTTGCCTATGTAGTTAAACTACCACACTTTAGTCATATGTGTTTGTACGTTGAAAAACTTGGATGGGATATTCTGAACAATTTGGTGCCGGAAGCTATTTTCAGCAACTCTGATGTTTCAAGAGAAGAGGGTCTTTTTACTCTAAAGCAAAAGTTCAAATCTGAAAGTATAACCTGCCAGACCCTCGTAATTCGGCAGTACTACATCGAGTGTTATAAGCTTTTGGAGTATAGCTACAAGTGAATTTCCCCATATTCTACAATACTGATTTTCAAATTACTTTTCTTAACAAAATAAAATTGATTTAGTTTATTATACGTTGACAATTCAATATTTTTAATTAAAAGAAAGCACATTTGTGTTTTAGTTAAGAATATATTTTAAATCATTATAATAAAGAAAAAGAAATGCAAAGCATCTTAGAAGCTTTAACCTGGTTATCTGCTTTAAAACCTTTCATTGTAATTCTTATGCTCAAGTAGAGCAAACGTTCCATTATCCTTAATGCATGCTTCCAAACCAGTAGCAAACCATTCATCATTGACGACGTTATTAGACGTTTCGGGGGTTTTGAGATATCCTGAAAACATGCTATTTGAACGAATCATAAGCTCTCCTCGAGGATACGGTTTATCGGAAACTTTATGAGAAGATTTGTGTGCATTTTTCAAGCGCAAATCAATGCCAGGGAGAGATATTCCGACATGACCGCGATTTCTGTCGTCAGGAATACTTATTAATGCAATGGCGCCAGCTTCAGTAAGTCCAATAAAGCAGGTTATGTTGCACAACAAAAATGTTTGATAAAAAACACGTACATTTTCCTTCAATATAGATGAGCTGCTAATAATCAAGCTTACACGTCCTCCGGTTTTTAGTAAAATACTATTTGGATTCCACGAGCCCCAATATACGGTTTCAACATCACTATCATACAAAAGACTTGAATAATTAGCGCGGCAGACAGGACACTTGTTAGATTTTTTGACATTGTAAATGGGCAACTCACTGGTGGCCGTTTGTTTTTTGAATATTTGATTTAGAATTCCAGAATCTGTGACAAATACCGTAGGGCGCAAAGCCTGCATATCGTCCAAAACTCTGTCATTATCACCACTGAAAAATCCAATGGAAACCTCACAATGCATAAGCATGTAAATTATGCTTCGCTCAAAGAAATATTCAAGTGGCAAATGCGAAAGATGGACAGCAGAGTTAAGGTTGAGCGAGAGGAACATTGATCGGCTACTGTGAAGTATAGACTGATGAGTATGAACAACACCTTGCAAATTGCCATCATTCAAAGGTTTAAATATAAGCGTTGCAATATCGGAAGGCGTGGGAGGGTTGGGCTTAGTTGCTAAAGCCCTGCCTTGTTCTATAACACTGTTAAAGTCCAATAAAATTATACCAGCTGATTTAGCAGTACTGGCAAGTCTAGTAATATTGGCATGACTAAATCCGAGAGCTGAAATATGCGGGTTGGAAAGGTCAAAGTTATCAAGGGAAATTATTACTTTCAGGGTCGGTGTATTGCCGATGCGAGAAAGGAGACGTGGAATTTTGTCGATCGAGCATACAATAACACGAATATCAGCTTCGTTGATCTGCTGCTCGTAATGCTCAGCCCCCGATATATCCGAAATGCCAACAGTGTATCTGCGTGATCTGAATGCCGCCTGTTCTGCTATAATCCACTCGGGACGACTCGTGGAAAATATACCTAGCGGTTGCTGTTTAGTGGTGGGATTAACGTCTGATGAATGTTCAGCATAAACCTTGTCCAGGCATGAGCCAAATATGTCAACAGTGTTGGCAACATCTGTGGCAGTCATCCATCGGTAATCCTTTTGAGCACCGGTCTTAGAGCCTGGGCGGCTACCAAGAAAGTTGTTTTGAGGATTTTCTTTTGCGTTGGCGAGAAATAGTTCATAAAGAGTATTTATATTGGAAAATCTTCCGCCATGAGTACCATCTGTATATTTTGAATGGCGATAAATAGGTGACTGAGAGGTTGTACCAGTGCTAGGTACGACAAAGGGCTCAGACATTGGATAGAGTTTGTTATTGATAAAATCGGATTGGGTATAGTAGAGAATGTTCAAAATACTTAAACAGCAAAAAATAAATGCTGTCCAACTCACAAACATGCACTCTTATATATATTAGAATTTGTTGTATTCTTGTCAGACCATTTACAAGAAATCAGTCATTTACATTCCGGCAGATTGTTCAAAAGATCTGCTAATATAAACATGCTGAGGTATAGTAGAAAAGCAAATAAATAAAGTGCCGAGTGTTTTGTACCGAGTACCGAGTATAATGTCCCGAATTGCTTATTGTCTAGAATAATGTGCCAAACCGATCAACTCTTGTTTTTTTTATAGATGCCGAATAGGATGAGCAATGAAACCCAAATCAGCAGATACATTGTTGCTTTGAAAAATCAACAATTATAAATAGTAAAATTTTAATGCTCGCAAAACCCACAAGTATATTTTGAGATTAAATATGTATGAGAAAAAAATTCAATTTACTGATTAGTGTGATCGACATACATTTTTTTACGCTCAGATATACCTTATATAGTTCCTTTTTTCCATATCTCCATTTTTTTTTAGCTTTGGTTCTAGCTTTTTATTGTAAAAACAATGCCGGTCTGTAATTATTTTCTTCAGGGAAAATGCAACTTTGGTACCAGGTGCCGTAATGAACACCCACAGAACAAACCGTCTGCATTTGGACAATCGGCGTCGCAGTCATTGATGCAGGGAGGAGGCTCTACACCAAACAATAACAATAGATTTGGGGCACTTTCCGGAGGATTCGGTCAACAGAACGCACCATTCGGGGCATTCGCAAACAAACAAGGCAACACGGTAACAACACAAGCAGCAGCGGCAACAACAGAACCAAAATATGTACCTTTGAGTGCTAAAACACTGTCGGACGGATTGTCTGATCGGCCTCTGTGGAAACTCAGTGTATACGGACCGAAATACAACAAGCCCAATGTACTCAGTGGGACGGATGTATCGCCCGAAGAAATGCATCTGGATTTTGTCAACGCGGCAAAGACAAACGAGTTGCCTGCTTGTGAAGCAAAGTACAGACAGTTGGAGCAGCAGGTTGATGCGAGGATAACGGAGATTAAGAACAATTCGGCAGAGAACGCGAGGCAGTGGGAAGCGCAGTATGGTGAGCCAGAGGCTAATACTGGTGGCTCTGGGTTTGGAAATAAGCCGGCGTTTGGCGCATTTGGAAACACTGGCGGGTTTGCGGCGTTTGGACAGAATACTGGAAACACGGTTTTTGGCACACCGAGTAAAACGTCTGCGTTTGGAGGCAGCAATACAGCGTCTGCCTTTGGGCAGAACACTGGCGCTTCGGCTTTTGGACAGAACACCGGTGCTTCTGCTTTTGGACAAAGCACTGGCGCTTCGGTGTTTGGACAAAGCACTGGCGCTTCGGTGTTTGGACAAAGCACTGGTACGGCAGCTTTTGGAACACCAAGCAAGGCATCTGGGTTTGGCTTTGGCAACAGCAACAACAATAACAATAACAGTGCCTCTGCATTTGGCACACCGGGCAAAGCATCGGCATTTGGAGCGAGCAACGCAGGTGGTTCGGGATCTGGGTTTGGGACTGGATCAGCATTTGGAGCAGGCGTCGATGCAGTGTTTGGAAACCGGAAAAACGCCAATGCCCCCAAGTTCTCAGAGGCTGAAACCCGTCCTTTGAGAGATCTTTTGCAAGAGGAAATCGCGATGTACAGGGCAGCTAGCTTTATCTACGGCAGCATTCCTGAGCAGGCGCCAACAGCGGATCTTGTTTAGCAACTGGTTAATTAGCTGATCACTGGTTGGTCTTGATCACAAAATTAACTTTTTTTCGTTACAAAAAAAAGCTGTAATTTTTTTTTTTGGAGACTAGAAACCTCTGTATATTTTTTATATAAACCATTTGATCAAAAAAATACTGAGCATTGCCTGTTTGTCGTTTACTAGGGGTTTTTTTCTTTGTTTAATGTTTTAAAGGAATTATTATAGGCTGTTGTTAATTTCAGAGCTGTCTTCAAAATGAGGTTTTATACGGGTGACGAGTCTGGGCTAATAAAGGGTAAGCAGAACGACCAAAAACAGCAAGCACTTTTATTTTTATATTGACCAAAGCAAAGTTTTTTCCTAGTTTAAATTAAACTAATATTCAATAAATGGTTAAACTTTGAGTAGCTGTCGATATCGACCACAAGGTGTCGTTGTTGGAGGCACAGGCCAAGGCGGCTAAAAAGGTTCGGGCGGATGCAAAGGCTAAGGCAAACGCAAAGCCAGGCGAAAAAGTGGAGATCGAGGACAACAGGCTTTTGGGAGTAACAGTCGATACATTTAACGGTAGCGTGAGCAAGGAGCGGTATATAAACCAAATGGCTATAGCAGAGTATATGGGCGAATCGGCGATATTTGTAGGTCGCAAGAACGGAAGCATCGAAGCGATTTCCAAGACTTCGGGACAGTCGTTGTATGAGTTTACCGAGCCAGGGTTTACAGACGCAGCATCTGTCAAGAGTAACGGGAAGAACATCAATGGGCGCGAGTATGTGGGTCTTGGGATTGGTAGCGAAGGGTTTATCTCGTGTACCAACCTGGGCAACGTCCGGTTCCAGAGATTCGGAACAAGTGAAAAAGGTGACGGTGAATTTGGACTGATGAAATTGCCTGTAGATGTTTGTCGCATGCGTGCTCATAAGGAAAAGCTGAGTTTGTTTGCTGCTGGTGGTCGCGAGCAGGAGCTGAGTATCTGGGATGCAGAGACAGCGTGTGTTGGTAGCGAATATGCAGAGCCTAAATGCAAGCCGTTGTTCAAGTCCGAGAACGTGGAGCCCGACTGGCTTGGTCTGCGGGTCCCTGTGTGGATCACGGATATGCAGTTTTTAGACTCAAACACAACGAATCCTCAGATGGCGGTGTCGACCAGACATAGCCATATCCGCATATATGATGCCAAGGCGCAGCAGCGACCTGTGCAGAGCTGGGAAACAGGCAAAACGCCTATTCTTCATATGGTGGCATCGCATGTCAAGCCAGAGATATTCTATTCGGACAATCTGGGCAATCTTAACCAGCTGGACCTGCGCACTGGCAAGGTCATTGGAGGATACAAGGGTATTTCTGGCGCTGTGACTGACATTGCGCTGAGCGAAGATGGCAAGCGCGTGGCAGAGGTGGGTCTGGACCGGTTCTTGCGGGTTTACGAGGCAGACGGTATGCGGCGAATGCTGCATCGGGCGTATGTCAAGCAGCGGGTTACAAACGTCGTTTGGGATTGGGAAGTCAAGGATATTGACCAGACCGAGATTGACCGTCAAGAAGCTGAGGATATCTGGCAGGCAATGGACACTCTGGGTCAGGACGAAAAGCGCAAAAGACAGGGCAAGCGCAAGGTCAAGGCGATGGCATAGGCATGTGTAAATGCCTTTTTTGGCAACAAAACCGAGAACAGGAGTTTAATTTTTATATCTTTATGGAGTAGTATATCTGCAGTTATAAATGATGTAGACAAAAGAAAATGGAAAAAAAAATCTGGAAAAAGAAACTGTTTGCGGTTCAAAATAGTATAGACGAGTAGAATAGAGAGAATGCTGGCCATCAGTAAAAAAAAAGGCGGTTAGTTCTCGATATCCTCGTCGCTGTCACTTTCGCTATCGCTGGCATCGTCAGGAAGCAGAGCATCGGTCTTCTTGGCACGAGCGACCAGCTGAGCATTGCGCTCGGCAGCGGCAAATGCCTTGGCCTGGGCATGCGCAGCGGTTCCAAGCACGGCGGAGCACAGAAGGCCAGAGAGCAGATGCGCTTCCTGCTCAGTGATACGGGGCACAGCATGCAGCAGAGAGTCCAGCAGGGAGCTGAGAGGGAATCCAGGGGCACGCTCGGCAAATGACCATGCGTGGGTGGACACAATGTAGCCAACAGTGGCGGCAAATGACAGCTTGATGTCCAGAGAAAGCCCGGTGCGCAGCATATCGGGAGTACGGAAGTTCCAGACGGAGCGCGAAATCTGCAGGAAATCATCGATGATGCCACCACCGCTACCCATCACTGTGCCGACAAACACCCAGGCCACAAGCGAGTCAGCAATGGGCTGTCCAGCCATGCCCTTGCGCACCATGTCGACGCCAGCAGCAGTCACGCCAAAGCCTCTGATCAGACCGTCGACGCTGGCCAGGAACACGTCGCTCACGGGAGATGCCTGTCTCAGGGCCCAGTAGAGCATGTCGCCAGGCATTCTGGACATCAGAACGTACGCCAGCGAGTACACAGGCACCGTGAGGTTGTTCTCCAGCCATGCCTGCGGCCTGCCCAGGGCCAGACCCGTCAGAATGGCGCCGCCGAATGAGAAAGTCAGCATTACAAAGAGCTCCTGCAGCAGCCCGCTCCGTCCGTTGATTTGCATGCCCTTGCGCACTTCGTAGGCTACCCGCACCGCGTGCAGCGTCATGAAGATGCCCACGGGCAGCGCACCGTCCCATTCTTTGCTCAGCAGCGACGGATACGACGACGCTAGTCGCTGGATGCTGGGAAACCCGTCCAGGGCCGATTTGGTACCGATTGTATTCATTTGTAGGCTGTTGTGGCAGCTAGAGTAAGTAAGGATATCTGTATCAGGGTATATGAAAATATGGTGAAGAAACAAAGAACTACCAGCAAACCCACTTTACTTTTTTTCTTTACTGATGTATCCTTGTTTCCAAGTTTTTTTTTTCATCTGTTCTCACACCCTGGTCACCTGCTCTCTGCCAATCATAAATGACCATTGTCACGTTTCATTTGGGCGTGAGGTCATCGACATGTACTGCCGAAACGAAAAAAAAAAGGCTGAGCGCTTAAATTGCGTCTTCAGAGAGCAGCAACAACGAGCAAAAAAAAAAATAAACAATAAAAAAAAGAGGCACAGACGATTCATGCTTCTGGGCTCTCTGTAATTTTTCTTTTTTCAAAGACGAGGTTTCCTTCTTTATTTTGTGCTAATTCAGCGAGTCGTTTTCTTTTGTTTTATAATAGAGCCAGGTATTTTTTTTTTATTTATTTAGCAATCCGTTGTAATTGTACCCACAGGCACACCGACCAGTTTACGGTTCTTATATATATCAAGCGTACTCGACAGGTCTTGCAAGTACATAGGATGAAGTTTACAGCGCCGTGTGTTTTTCTGGCACTTGTGTCTCTTTCAGTGACCAGCAGCGCTCTGTCTGTGGGCCAGCGTATGCGCATGGTGGTGCAGGAGGCATCTGGTATATTTGCTGGCGTCGACCTTATTTCGTCGAACAGGGCTCTGCGCGATGGAGAGGGGAAGAACAAAACTCTGAACAACATCATTCGCGACGTTAGCGAGGTGGATGACCTCATTGACATCAAGTATGTGGATTTGGAGCCGGAGCAGCCAAAAAGAAGCACACCGGTGCATATCAATGCACTGGCATATGTCAAGGACCATATAGACTCGGCCACGGCAAATGTCAAGGTGAAATACGGTTTTATAACGCTGCTCAACCGTAATTATGATTTGTGCCAGGAGCTCAAGACCAATTTAAACAAGACGTGCCCGGTCGACGAGGGACCTATTGAAGTCAGCGTCGACGTTGACATTCCTGGCTTTATTCCACCTGTAAGTTAATCTGACTTGACCACAAAAACGTTATATGTGCTTTTTTGTTTTGCTTCGTTCTTTCAATGGGCTGGTTGGCTATGTGTATTATTTACTAACTCCGTGTTTAAGAAAAAAAAGCAACTCTTTTGTTGTGTTTGATTGCTGCAAGCGCGTGTAGGGATGGTTCCATCTGGAAGCCACGGCATGGAGAGATTCGGACGAAAAGCATCTGGGCCGTATCCTTGCCGATGTTAAGTTCTAAGCTGCGACGAGCTCATCTTTGCGAATGAGGATCTAACTCTGGAATTAGATAAACGAGCTGTCGTTTTGTAGCAGCTATGTTTTCTTTCTTCCCGAGTCCTCGTGGAACCCCAGGTTTTGCCATTCATCACGGTCCATCAGCTGCCTACAATCCAAGGAAAAGGGCATTTTTTAGTCCGTTGTCTGTGTTTTTTGTTTTGTGTATGTGTTTTTTTTCTCTTTTGAATATCCATTAGCCGCTTATACACAGATATTGCTTTTTTAATACATTTTTTAAACAGTCAAAAAAAAGTCAACTTACTTTTGCATTCTGCATTCGAGATATTCCTTGGAAAGCTTCTTGCACTGTTTGTAGCTGCCGCGGTTTGTCTGTAAACAGTCGAGATACAGTGTCATCAGTTCTTTGCATTCGCCGCCGTGGTCCAGCGGAAAGCTGCCGCGGTCTGGTGGTGTCGGTCTAACATTGATCTTTGGCGGGCCACCAAAACTCATTTTTCTACTTCAATAATAAAAAAAATACGGATACAAGGGTAGAAAAGAGGTATCAAAAATAAATAGATAGAGAGAAAGAGGGGAATAGAAAATATGATGGCTCTACACTGCGTTGAGCTTCATTACTTTTTGTCCATTAAAT
Source organism: Coemansia sp. RSA 485 (assembly GCA_027577815.1). Lineage (NCBI taxonomy): Eukaryota > Fungi > Kickxellomycota > Kickxellomycetes > Kickxellales > Kickxellaceae > Coemansia > Coemansia sp. RSA 485. The sequence continues at coordinate 15,175 of JANBRK010000374.1, forward strand.
TTAATCCGTCGCATTCGGCCAGTCCCGAAGACGGTGCGGTTATGGCATGATTTTTTTTACTTGAAAAAAAAGCGGTTTTTTTTCTTCCTTATGTAATTATTAAAAATTGCAACAGCAAAGTCTCCAGAATTATACGGTAAGAAAACCAATGCTTCTAAGAGCTCGTCTTTTCTATTGTCAAGTCAAGTGTAACAAATCGTAGTGTTGGTTCTGGCAGTTTATTGGAAGAAAGGCCAGTGTTTGGTTTTGTTTTGGGGCATTTTCTGGAGAAATTCAGCAGGATTTATTCAACCCGTTGACTGCCTTTGTTTAAAGACGATGACTGCCTTTTATTTCTCATCTATTTTTACAAAACCTCACCTGAAAAAAAAAACAAGTCTTTGGTTCCTCCTTTTTTTTCTTTCAGTAAATTAATTCTAGGCTCCTTCAACGTCTTTTACGGTTTATTTTGTGCTTGCAATCAACGCACAACAACACAGGAATTCACATGAAAACATGAAGCTTATTTTTTTGCTTTTCGCCATCTATCGCTCATACTCGTCATATAAATAGAATGTCGATTTTTTTGTCCTCCCGGGGAATTTTTTTCCTTTTTTCAGTCTTTTCATTACTCCCTATTCTTCCTATCATCAAGCAGCATACACATATTTTTATCGTTGTTCCATACATTACCAATATATTTAATAAATTATTTAGAATGAGTTATATCACAAAAGAAATTATGGAGGATATCCGTAAAGGAAAACGCGAGCTCAATGTTTCTGGGAACCTACTTTTGAAGGACTTCTTCGATAAGGTTGAAAATAATTTTAAAGTTGACTCAGAAATAACGTGTATCAAGGCGTCCAACGCCATGATAACTGTCTGTAAAGATAACAAAGATCAAATGAACAAGTACGGCAATAAGGATATCATGGATATTTTCAGTCAGGAGTTTATAACACTTTCGTTTAGAATTGGCAATTCTCCAAAAGCAATCCGAGTATATGTTGTGTATGAGCACTCGAAAACGCCATATATGACAGTTGAGGGTGAAGAATACTAGAGCAGTTTTATATTAAAATATAAATATATATTGTATATAATTTAAAACGCTTACATTCCGCAGTTCAGAATGCTCGGCATAGAGGGGTTTGACGGTTGTTATGTTTCCGAAAATAAAGCTAAACGGAACTAAAGGACATATTTATTGAATAACATTTACAACACTCTTAAATACCCGTGCGCAAGAGCGTCTCCGTAATCCCCGTCGTTGATCCGTTAGAATGTCGATTATGTGATACCTTCACAGAATTCGGCTTTTTTTTGCCAAAAAAAAATTAAGGCTCATGTTTTACTTCGTTTGTAGGACAGCTTCTGGAGAAATTCAGCAGTATTTATCTAGCAAAGCAAATCGTTGTGCCTTTGAGTGGTTGAATAGAAATCAAAAATCGGCCTTGCACATGCAATCCGTTGACTGCCTTTGTTTAAAGATGCTGGCTGCCTTTATTTCTCATCTATTTTTTATTTATAAAAATCCACTTAAAACAGTGAAAAGTCTCTGGTTCCTTCTTTATTCTCTCTCTCAGTAAACTAATTATAGGTCTGTCCTTTCAAAGCTTCTTTTAAAGTTCGTTTTGTGCTTGCAATCAACGCACAAAAACGCAAGAATTTACATGCAAAAGTGATGCTTACTTCTTTGTTTTTCGCTGTCCCCCGCTCATACTCGTCATATAAATATATTGCTGATTTTTTTTGTCCTCCCGATGAGTTTTTTTCCCTTGTTTTATTTTTTTACTTTACTCTCTAATTCTCCCATTAACAAGCAGCATATACACACTTCACCATTGTTCTATACATCACTAATATATTTTAAATAAGATTTATAATGAGTGATATTGCACAAGAAGTTATCGATGATATCCTAAGCGGACAACGCAAGCTAGGTGATTCTGGAAAACTTTTAGTAAAAGATTTGTTCAAACAAGTTGAAAAAATTTTTGGCTATGACTCGGAAATAACGTGTATCAAGGCGTCTCACAACAAGGCAATTATTTTCAACGATGACGATGATCAAATGGACGATTATGGCGAGAAAACTATTCAAAGTATTTTTGGCAAAAATACTATAAAAATCTCCTTTAAAATGGACGATGTTAAGAAAACGATAGATTTCAATATTAAATAGAAATCAAATAACCAATTCGCTACCATTTAGTAGAATCAACTTTAGCTGTTCTTAAAGCAAGACAGGTTTATATTAAAATAAATTGTATAAACTTTTAAACTTTTACATTCCACAGTTCAGAATGCTCGGAATTGAGGGGTTTGACGGCGACATTGTCAGCATATGTCCCATGCGCTGCGCCTTTG
>JANBRK010000375.1:0-17498 GCA_027577815.1 Coemansia sp. RSA 485
TCGAATACCAAAAGAATGATCTGCTTTACCAAGACTATCGACGCCATTGTTCTTGCCATGGTTGCTGTTGCTAGTGTCGGCGCAGTCGCTAATCCCGAGCCCCATGCAGAAGTAGATGCTGCGCACAGCAACGTGCTGAAGCGTGCGCCTTGCGGTTGCGGCGGCTGGGGAAACAACTGGGGGAACAGCTGGAACAGATGCGGTGGCTGCGGCGGTCCCTGGGGCAGATGCGGCTGCTTCTGGCGCTAAATCGCTCTGGGTTGCTTTGCCGTTATACTTTGGCCTGTTTATTTAGCTAATCAAAAAAATGTTTTTTTTAAATAAACTAATATGGCTAGACGTTGTCTAAAATTCTCACAAAAGAAATGCCTGTAAAAATCGGAAACATTACGACTTCGGTTCTCGGGTCATTGCGAATATACTCGTTGAAATCGTGCAATGCTCTACCAAGCTGCTTGACAGAAACGTTATCCAGGGGCATCTTACTAATGGCCTCGGTCTCGGCGTTATCCACAGGCTTGTTTAGGTAGTCAACTGTCTTCCACAGTGCCGTGTTGTCAACAATTATCAGACCACCTTTTGAAAGCAGGTTCTTCTCAAGAATAGTGTCGTAGTAGATCTTGTAAGAAGGTTTGTCTGCATCAATAAATATTACCTCAAACTGCTGACCCTCGAGCTTGGCAAGGTTTTCGCGAGCATCTCCAACAATAATATTAATATAGCCACTAACACCTGCGCGATCAAAGTTGTTGCGTGCAATCGAAGCAAACTCTTCGCTTATATCCAAGCCCACAACTGGCATGTTATCATTGGCGTCTGGGCCGGGACTGACGCCGTTTCTCTTCAGCGCATTGGCAAAATAGATTGCCGAAGATCCAGTGAATGACCCGATCTCTAGGACACGCTTGGCATTTAGCAAGCCAACAAAAAAACTTTGAAGGACTCCTTGAAGATCAGATATCGCCATCAAGGCGACGTGTGGTCCGTATCTATTCAGGGTTTCATGGTAAATTGTCTCTGTTCCTAGAGGAACAGAAGGCGCCTCCAGCTGAGGGTTAATAGATGCCTTGGCCGCATAGTAGTTTAAGATGCCATGCTCCGAAGCATTCTTGACATCTTCTTCGCTAGGGTTGATGAACGAAAAAATCATTTTTAAATAGAAAATTGCTGGTATAAGTCCAAAAAAAATACAAATCATGTTATTCAAGATTCTTCTGTCTGCATATTTATATATTTCTTTAGAGAAATTATTCTTTAAACATCTAAAAAGTCGGCTTGTTTAGATACGCTATAGTGAACTACTAAATTCACCAATTCCCATTGTCCAGAAAGGTAAAAAAATTTCCCACAGATCCTGGTTTTTAAAAAACAAATAATGGTGGTGGCACTTTTGATATGGTGCAATGGCAGTGTACTAATAGAACACAATGTGTCGACAAATTACTTTTTTTTTTACTCTAACTGGTAAACAAAAGAAAGCAAAAGAAGGGTGTGTAAAAGCAATCCTAGAAAACAACGAAGCATGATAAACCTTGTACTACGAAAAGCTCACATGTACTTGTCAAATTTGCATAAAGGCTTGTAGAGGCTTTATTTTTTTTTTGTATTCGTTATCAAAAGTTACAAATGGTTGCGCATTTATTGTTTCTAAAAATGAGTACCGAATGAGCATATTTTGCATCAGCCCCAATCCCCGAGTTTTACATCTTTTTTCTTTCTAATTTCAACCGCATTTGTTGTTGTGTAGAGCAAGATTGTTTTCACAAACCATGCCCCTTTACGCTAACCTTTTATTTAGAAAACTATCAAGATAGTTGTTATAATATTCATGTGATATCACACTGATACCAGGAGGACACAAACAGTAAATCTGTCGCGCCCTGTTGAAGCACTGTGTGCTACATGAGATTGCTTAGGATACCGAAATGGGCTGGGTCTACATGTGTAATCTCTCATGTATTTAGTGTTGGAGCATTTGGGTTATTCCTTACTTCGGCACTTTCTCTTCGGTTATCCAAGGCTCGGTACATTTTCTCAAGATCTCCATTTCTCGGCTATCTAGTTAACAACCACTTTAGATTTTTACTTTCCTTTCCCTTATTTATTTTTGATAGTTCTATTGCGGGGCGTTTTATGTAGGAGTACTATATATCATTTCATTTTTATTTATTTCTAGGGGGAGTAAAAAAATCAACTATTTACTTGCTACGTTTGACTTTGTAGTCGTCTTTTTGTCGACTTCTGCCTACTCACCCAGATCTCCTTCTAAAATGCTGGGATTAAACATTCCTCCGGCCGCCGAGCAACCAAGCAGTTAGGACAAATAGAATGTAGCACGGTGGGTTAGCTTAATACTTTGCTCATTGAAGGGTTTGTGTCGAGATGATATTGCATTTTAAATAAAGCTAAACAAAACTAAAATTTATATTTATTGAACAACACACACAACATATTTAAATACCCGTGCGCAAGTGCGCCTTCAAAATCCAATTTGTTGATCCGTTTAGACCAGTAATTATGTAATATCTTTGCAGCTTATCCATTTATCTATATTCGAATATTCAAGATGAAAATGTCTCCTATTTCGACCATCAAGCAGGGAGCAACCATCGTTACCTACTCGCCTTTGGGATGTGGATTCCTGACTGGAAAAGAATTGAAAGCATGAAGACCTAAAAAACTGGCTGGAGGCGCACAAATCCTTGTTTCCAGCAAGCAAACAATGACCACAACATCAAGCTTGTCGAAGGACTCGATGCTTTGGCCAAGAAGAATGGCAAGTCAACCGTTCAAATAGCTCTTGCATGGCTGCTTGCTCAAGAGCCCAATCTGATTGCAATTCGTGGAACCCGGTGTATCAAGTATATTGACGAGAACTATGGCGCTGGAGATGTAACCTTGACCGAAAAGGAGACCAGAGATATCAGACATCTGGTCGACAACGCTGTTATCAAGGGCAGCCGCTATTAATCAGCTGCACGACAAAAAGACTGGGTAGAACAGAACAGACCAGCCGTTCTGCGTATCTATATAAAGCCCCGATAGCTTTCCAATATTCAGACAATAGTTTTGTCGTCAAACACAAATACAACATTCACTCAGACATTTGAAATACTTTTTGCAAACCAATCAAAGCAATACTCGACTAGGCTATTTTATTTCTCGAATACCAAAAAAATGATCTGCTTTGCCAAGACTATCGACGCCATTGTTCTTGCCATGGTTGCTGTTGCTAGTGTCAGCGCAGTCGCTAATCCCGAGCCCCATGCAGAAGTAGATGCTGCGCACAGCAACGTGCTGAAGCGTGCGCCTTGCGGTTGCGGCGGCTGGGGAAACAACTGGGGGAACAGCTGGAACAGATGCGGTGGATGCGGCGGTCCTTGGGGCAGATGCGGTTGCTTCTGGCGCTGAACAGTAGTGTTTGTTGCATGTGGATTAGTGCATTCTCATTTATGCTAAATATAAATGCATATAAATAAAACTATTTAACGGAAACAGCTTCTTCAGATATCCTGCATGTATATTTGCTTAAAAATGTGCTCTCACAACGTGTATCTACAGAGTCTAGCCATTTTTTGTAACTTTTATATCGATAGAGACAGAGTATCACGGAGATGCACCAAGAAACAGTCAGAATGACAATTACAATCACAAAATTTAGTTTGTAAGCATTGGCTTTGCTATCTACTGAGCTTTCGCGAACAATCAACATGAGAAAGCCGATAGACAAGGATAACCAGCATAATGTGCTGAATACCATGATCAGCCTTATAATATGTCTGAATTGATGCAAAAGGACGGTTTTTTGCTTCCAGCGATCTATGGCCTGTCGATGCACCGAATGACTAGAGACCCGTGTAGCCTTCTCTTCAGGCGAGAAAAACGGCGAATACGAATCTGGCGACCAGTCTGTTCTAGCTGACAAAGAACCCTTTCCGTATATATCCTCGCAGCGTATCCTCGTGTTTATAGACAACTGGGGCGGGTATTCTAGTGGCTTAAGCGTTAGGACCTCGGTCATTTTCCGTGTAAAAGTATAGTACAGACGCTTGATTAATTTTAGAGAGTTGGTGTGTCGTGGTAAAACATAAAAGGATTGCTAAAGCAACAGAGCCGTGGTGCAGTGCAGACAGGCAGACAACGGGTTAAAAGTATATTGGTAGCAGACGACTGCTTACTTGGCATTGATTCAATACCAGTGTCCATTTCAGTTTAATGCTTGTTGTAGCATCTGCAAGGAGTCACAATCGATCCATGCTGCAAAGAATACATTTTAAACAACCTAAGCATACAAGCATTGCTTTAAACTTTACGCAATACGCTTTGCTAAAACAAGTCAAAAATGGCAACAATCCGATTTGCTGCGCCGGTGATTTGGCCCATTGTTTGTGGGTACAAATAAGCTTTTCTTTCGGGGAGGGGTGAATGGGCGGGCACCAACGGAGAAAGGTGCAAAGCAGAGCTTGTGGCCAAACAAGCTCTGGCTAAAAAAACGTGAGAAAAGACGGTTGCGACGATGTATTTTTGACTCTTTCCTTCCCATTGCAATTGTCTGTACTCCGCTGCTCTCTTGAAATAAATAGACCTTTTCGCCCATCGCGCAGCGTATTGTACAGAGAGTTGGTAAATAAGTGCTTTTTATCGCATGTAATATTCATTGGTTGCTAGGAAAAAATAAGCCTAATAAATGCACAACAAAGTAGCGCCCTGCTTCAATGGTACATGAGCAAGCAAATTCTCAGTCAGAGCGTGTGACGAGTCATCGAGAGCGGTGCTCAAAGCGAAAACCCCCCATACAAAGTTTTTTTTAGCTTTTCTTTCTGGCTTTTAAAAACAAAACATCCCAATATAAAAAAGTCGCGAATTAAGTCAACCTGCCTGTTGGCACGAGAGCAACAGTAGTCACAGTTTTTGTTTGTTAGTAAATGTCGCCATGCGAAACAAGCCAGAGTATTTAGTTGCCAGGTCTTTTGTGCTTGGCGAGTGATCTGCAACACTTGCTTCCGTTTTCAGAGGTTGTCCTTTTCCTTGGCTGCATGCCGTGCCTTCCATCTTTCCATTGAAAGCTGCCACTGTTTCCCTTTTTAAAACTGCTGCATCGGCTTTTTCCATCTTTTGCTTCTTTTCTTTTCCATCGCGCGGTTTGTATTTAATAACTATTCAACAGGCACCTTGCCAACTTTGTCATTCTTTCCTCTTTTTTCTTGTACTCTTTTTCTTCCTCTCTTGCATCGGCAGCCTTGCACTTAGCTATTGCGCGCTGACTCGTCCCTTTGCCTTATTTCTTTTGCATCCGCCATTCACAAAGGAACATTCTGTTCGTTTCTGTATCCACATCAACTTTTTCCGTTAACAGCGCATTCTATTTCCACTAGGCTTTCTTGTTTAGTTATTGCATATACATTCGCATATATATCGAAACACGCACATACGCACACGAGTCGGGGCTCATTCTCTGGCGTTCTAGTCTATGAAGACACCACGCGAAAGTCTGTCACGACCGCAGAGCCCGCCACAGCCACAAAAGCCAACTTTCCAGTCCATTTCACCCAGCCAAGATGCCTCGTTCAAATCGGAGCTGAAAGTAACCGCGTCATCGGCAGCTTCTGGGCTACAGCTAGACGACCTGCTTCTGTCACCGGCCAAGAGAAAAGTACTGAAAAAAATAAGGCGTCATCGGCTTGTATGGATCTCAGTAGAGCTGCTGGTATGTGTAGTACTGCTGGCGCTGCTGGTTCTTCACAGCTTCCGTCTCAATAAAAACAAAGGCGACAACACGTATGCGCAGTGGTCTTCCAGCTGGGTGATGGTGTTACTATCAGTGCTACTAGTGATATTCGGATTTGCCGTGTTCATTACCTTTTATTACTACCGCACGGTTCTCGCATGGATTAAGGATCCCGCGACCTCGGACGAAGATGTAGTGGATCCCCAGAAACGGCACGCACATGGTGTTGGATGGAGGCTTTTGCGGCTGCGCGGCCAAGGGTCTCGCGGTCAGCAATTGCCGAATTTGCAGTCGCACTCGCTGTCTTCGCCACCGCCAATTCTGCCTACGTACTCCAGCTACCACAGGCACCGGGCGCTACAGCACCAGTACCAGCAAAGTCAGCACCTGGAGAACCCTCGCATGCAGCGTCCGTGGCTTGCGGCGCGGGACAGAAACTCTCGGGCGTGGCGGCAGATGCGCCATCACGAGCAGCAGCAGCAGCAGCAGCAGCAGCAACAACAACAGCACAAACATAAGCAACACAGGGGAAAACATCATCGTGAGCCAAGCACGTCGTCCAGCATCGGTTCCGGCGACGCCCAACCATCACCTAGGAAAGCTCGCTACAGCAGCAACCATCGTCCACCACCTTCTGATGCGTAGCGGCCTCTTGCTCAGCCTAAAACGTGGTACCTCTTTTGTGTAGTCATATTTGTAATTTTAGTATTTTTTACAGCAATCGTATATATAAAAAATATAGCTTACGCGCTTGGGAAATGGCAAGCCACTCGTCTGTTACCAATGCTCTGCTTCAAATAAAAAGCAGCTGATTATCAGAACTTTCCTTCTCTTTCCTTTTGCTTGCCATTCGTTATTTTTTCCTCGCTGCCTTGTCCAACTTTTTTTCTTATATTCGATGCCCTATATCAGCGGGGGTATTCTTATCTACAGCATATTGAATTCGCAGTACTCATGAAACGGGCCGTTGGCAAGAAGGGCGTCGTTGCTGGCGATAGATCGCAGACTCGTGCAGTGTCCCGCGAGACCTCTATCCTGGACAGAATGGTAGGCGGCGGCAGCGCTGCCAGCAGCAGTGCGAGTCTTGCCAGTTCCCACGACGATGCCAAAACCCCGAGAAACACAACAGCGCTGAATCTGCCAGCCCAAGCAAAGCTCAAAGGACCAAGCAGCAAAGGAAAAGATGGCCCGCTGCCACAGCGGTCGTTCGATGCCGCGTCAGAGGCGGAGCAGGCAGAGCCTACGTGGTCGGCAGCAGAGCTTCTGGAGGTGCGCGCGCGCGAGCGGACGTTTGATGGGGCGTACTGGCGCACCGCCTTGGGGCTGTTCGGGGCATCGCTGGTGATACTGCGCATGTTTGGTCTGTCGTTCTTCCCTGTGGGGCTGGTGTTCCTTGCTCTGGGACTGGGTTTTCTGGCAATCGGGCTGTACCGGAGAAGACAGCTGCTGAACAAGGATGCACACGCGCATGGTCCATTTGTCACCAGCGGAAAGACGGTTCTTCTGTCAGGGGCAATGTGCCTGACAGCATATGCCGTTCTTCTCTTCTTGCTTCTCCGCATATGAAAAAAAGTGGAGACGAGGGATATGAGTGGAGCCAATCAAGGCGCGAGGCTATGCATAAGAAAAGTCTTGGAAGAAAAAGGCTGAACGGCTGAAGCGTGCGCCAAGTCTGGCGCTTGTTACATCACTTTCTTTTTTTTTTCATAAACTGTGGAGACACAAAAATAGCTTTTTAGTGCAAATAAGCTTTGGCTGGCTGTAAAAGTAGCTCTTCAAAGGGGAACGAGGTGGGCAAAGATGACAGACAACCCTTTTTATCCCTCTTCTTGCTTTCTCGCTCCCTTTTTTACTTTTTTACTTTCTTATTTTTTTCTCTACTTTTTACCATTTAATTTTTATTTTAATAATGTCGTATCCACCGCCCCCCGCGCCTATGCAGGCGCAAAACCCTTACCAAACCTATTCGAAGGAGCAGGTGGAGGAAATTCGTCGCCAGAGAATATCGTATGTCAAGCGCAACGCATACATCTCGCTGGGCCTGCAAATAGCATTTACGGCTGTCTTTGCAGCGCTTCTGGGATACTACATTAACCGCCAGCGCAACCTCAGCCGGTACGACGACAGCTGGTTCAGATGGTACATCGGTCTCCTGATCGCACTGCTTGTTATCGACCTGTTGTGCATTGCATACACCTACTGGCAGATGGTCAGAAAGCTTCGCTGGCTCAGAGAAGCGCCCGACCAGGTTATTGTTTCCGGAGACTCGGTTTTGGTCTACATTTCTACCACCGCGAATACGCAGCCAATTCCCAATGGTGGCGCCTACAACTATGGCCACCCACAACCCGGCTTCCCCCAGCCCGGCCAGGCAAGCTACAACCCACCTTCATATCCTCCACCGGCTCAAAATACTCCGCAGTATCCGCCAGACACCAAGAACGCGAACGACCATCTGCACAACCCATTCCGCTAATTATTTTTTGTTGTTTCTACAAAATGAAATTCTCTTTGTTTGTATATGCAAACACTTTTATTTTGGTGCCATGTTCCCAGTGAATTTTTGCAAATAAGCATTTGTTGTGGTTTTTCTCGTTTTTTTCTGGTTGTTGATTGCCCCCCAAAAATCCCACTAAAAATACGTATACTCAAAAAACCAACCATGCATTTCCAATACTTAATTTAATTACAAAAGGGTGGTGCTTTAATTTAATACCTTCAAAGTGTGCAAAAAACGAGGAGGGTACATATATAGATTCTATTCTGTACATGCCATTAAATGGCCCTGCGTATATTCAGGACCCTGCTCTTTTTATTTTTTGGCCCTGCGTTCAAACTAAGCGTGAAACGCAGTGCTTTATACATATATACATGGTTCGTAAAAAGAATTGGCGTGTGAATGCCCACATAGAGCGTATCTGTATCGGAGTTTTTTCATAGACAAAATTTTCCCCGAAATTCTATAGCTACACTGGGTAAAAAACATGTCTTTTTTATATGAATATGTCAATAATATAGCAGCGAATTGCTTTATTGACAGAAAATACCATGTTTCCTTCTGTATGCACATTTTTGTCTATCTTTTGGCTTTTCGTATAATACTCTGTTACAGGTGCAAAAAAAAAAGAAAGAGAGAAAAAGAAAGCGAGCATGAAAGCAGCTAAAGTGACATCACGCAAACAGCTAGTTTCCTAGCTTTGTACATCGCATTCTTTTTTCGTTTGTGGTATTAATGCGAATATACAATTGTAGTACAGGCACCACTTCCTGTGTTTAGGCTTCTATTGTTGTATTCCAGCGCGCTGAAAAGCAAAAAAAATTTAAAAGACGTTTGAGAATTTATTTTGTACTTTTGGCCATCTGAATTTTTTCCATACTATGCTGTATGAGTGGCCCTTTGTATAAAATGTGTAAGTAAAAAAGAGGAATAATGCTGCTTTGTAGTAAAATAAACAACCGCAGTTTTACTTTCCAAGACTTGCTAAAAGGGAAAATGCAAAAAATTAGATTTTTATTTACAAAATGAAAATAGGAATCCTTTGAAAATTTATTTTATTTTTCTTTTGGATTATGAGCGTATGTGTACAGGTATGGTTGAGTTTGAAAGGCTGCGCTAAAAAATACAAAAGTATGAGACTTTACACACTTTCCGCTGTCTACGTAAAAAAGTGTATGTATTAAGTTCATTCTGAATAGTACACATGTTTTGGACAAGTGACTTTGCAAAATGAATATGTTTCGTTTCTTGACACATACCGAACTGCGTCCTCTGGATACTGCCGATGACTGAACTTGTTTCAATTGAAGGCAACTGCCTTTTCTAGCTCCGAGAAAACTGTATACCAATTTTTTGGTTCTCTGTTCAATAATACCAATTGGTCTTCAATTTTTGCCCACATACTTTTCTTAGCCTTTCAGCGCCTTTCTTCAAAAAAAAAAGAAACAAGGCAAAGAAAAGCTTCTTTTCTTTTCTTTTTTTCTTTGCTCTGCTCTTTCCTTTGTTTTTCAAAGCAAAAAAATTTCAAAGGATACATTTTTTATATAAAAGGAAGCGAAACTACCCTTTATAAAAAACCAAAAAAAATTGGCATTCACTCCAAGTCATATTGGCACTACAAAAGAAAAAACTTTTCTTTTCACCTGCTGCCCTAAATTCTTCAGCGAGCGATATTATAAAAAGAACAAAGAAAAAAGCAAGCTGTGCTGAACACCGCGCGTTTTGACGCTTGGCCCTGGGTTGACTACCCACCCCCAAATCTCTTTATTTAGGGGGAAACACGATTTTCGGGTTTATGTGTCTTTTAAGAGTGATCAACACACATATTTCATTCATTATTTTGTCTTATATTCAGAAGGAAACTAAAAATTCAGGTTTTTCGAATATTTCCTTTTTATAATCCTTTTTATGCCTTGTCTGTAGCGACCAATTATACTCTTTCCTTTTCCTTCCTTCTAATTATCGTACGAAAAACACTAGTGATTCTCCCAAGATTCGTACATATTTATAACATATACGATTCCTATTCTTTTCTGTTCTCGTTTTGTTTTATTTTAAAATTTTTTCTCCTTTTTTTATTTAGGATTTCTGCCATATTCCGTATTCTGCATTATTTATATACTTCAATCGTACTAATAACACAGTTGACACTGTCGCATATTGCCATCTCTCTTTTTTGCAACTCTAGCTAGCCCAAACTATACACACTTTCCAGTCAGTCTTATTCTGCGTCTTATTTAGAGGTTTCCAACCTTTTTTGTCTACTCTTTATCGAAAAAAAACTGTATATACCAACAGAAGCCAAGGTCCATCGTGTCGTTCAGCTACTTTACTTTTTTTTAAAGCACACTATCGCTTAGACACACTTGTTGTACAAGCTCCTTGGTTGCATAGATAATGACATACACAGACAAAGGTAAGTCATGCCAGATACTTGTACTCGTCAGGGTCTATTTGCCACCGTTACTGCTACTTTCTTGCTATCCGCTCACACGCAGCGTCTCCACTTTTAATAGCTCTCTCATCCCTTCTCCCTCCCTCCCTTCCTCACTCCCTCTGTCCCTTCTTATTGCACCTGCCTTTTTCTATTAATGTCTCTACTCCTGCACTCTGCCCAGTTGGCTAGCCGCAAGTGCCTTTTTTTGGCCACAGATAGGCTAGTCTGTCATCATACACACATATATGCATGGCGCAGAGAAAACAGGAGTGGCAGACATAAGAACCAGGCAGCTAACATACCTCCTCTGATATTCATATGGGCTACCAATGCCCAAACCAATGGAATACGACTTGGATACTTTAAAAGTTTGTTCTTTCAATACCATGTTCACACACAGCCAGAAAAATAATCAAAGCGCTGTCCCTGTCAACATGAAACAGGCGCACCTCCCTCTTTTTTTTCTTTATCTCCGTTGCCTCATTTAATATGCCACCGCCTCTGGCTGTCTCTGCGTCTGTCTGATATTATTAAACCAATAGTCTCTTCTAGACACAATATACGCGCACTATATCTGCTTGTGCTCAGCATTTATCATCTTTGTTACTTTGCAGAGTCCATTATTTCTTCGTCGATTTGCATACCATAGTGTACCTAACTAGCCATGCATACTCTCTCTATTTTCTCTCTTGTTAAAAAAAAAGTACGCTCGCATTTTAGCTTTTGTCCTTTTTTACTTGCTTTGTGAATGATTTTTTTTCAGTTGCCCTTTTCTTTGAATTGTATCGCAGTTGATAATAAGGGTATGTTTTGCGCTAATTTAAAAGAAATTACTTTTTATAAAACCGACCCAATTCTGATACAAAGCTCTGCTAGTTCTTTTTTTATAAAAAAAAGAAATTGCCAAGACTTTAAAACTTTAAAGAAAAAAATATTTCTTTTAAAATTTCTTTTCCTACCTGCTCTGGCATACATTTGCAACAGCGGCAGACAACCACAGCCAACTAAACGTTCATGAAAAAAAACAAGTGTGAAATACATGTTTACTCATATATGCATATCTTATTTAACGCGTGGCTCTATATGTGCACCTTAATTCCTATATTCGATATGCATAGCATAAACGAACGCGTGAACGATTACATACTACATATATGCATATTCATCACTCGTCACGGGTGTCCTCTGCATATTCATAAAATCCAAAGAAAAGAAGGAAATTCAACAACCCTTGATGTATTTTTGTCTGTTTTATTGTTTGCTAAATTTGTGGCGCACTGCATTCTTTCATCGCTTTTTTTTCTCAGCGTTTATTGACACAAAAGAGCTTTTTCTCTCTGTTTGACTAAAAATAATACCCATTTTATTCCAAATGGAGAATAAAGATTACGAACAAGGTGTATATATTGGCACACTTGACAATATCAGCCCGAAAATATATGCAGAATATGCACTATTCTAATCTCTCTAATTTTCCTTGCCTTGGCTTTAATTCACAGCCATTAGCTGAACCAAAAAAAAAAACAGACATTATTGCTGCCATCCCTTCTCTTGCTTTGCTTTGCTTTGCTTTCCTCTCTTTTTCTCTATTTTTGTTGATGCACGATAACATACTTGTCTCTGTAAATGCATATTTCTAATAACCAATGTTTATTGTTTATACAAACGAACCTAAAAACTCGCTCATTTCACCTGTAGAGCTTACAAAGGCCAAGGAAGTGCTGGAGGCCTGCACATTTGTCTCTCCCAGCACAAAAGGATGCTACTCGTCGCGCATTGCTCTCTGGCTGCATTTCTGCAACCAGTGCTGTAACGGCGATGATCGTGTGACAGAAGAGCGGCTCGCCGAATATGTCGAATGGATGGTCAGCTCTGGCTCTGCAGAGCGCATTCGCCAGGGTTCGACCCATGTTCAGCAGGTCCTGCGCAACCAGCTTCAGGGCGTTCTGTGCTACTGGCGTATCCAGAACGGCAACCGCTCCGACCTGAAGGACCCGCGCACCGGGCCCATTTTTATGGCCAAATGGCAGCAAATCGTTATGCGCCATCCGCGCCCTCGCATGTCCAGACGCAGCGAGCCCATCTATGGCGTCCAAAAACTCGGCCCTGATGGCATGGACGAATACTCCTCCTACAATGCCAACGGCGGAATGCCCGCACCGGCCGTAAACCAGACATATACCATGACAAAGCCTGCTGCCCATCCAATGGGCGAACCGCAGCCCACACCGGGCATACCAATGGTCCACCCACGCCATCGCTACCCTAACACAAGAGAAGAGTATATGCCCAGGAACCAGTACCCGTCCTACCCCGGCGAGCATGTGGGCCATGACTTCCAGCGCCCAGGCGAGTCCTATCCACCACACTTTATGCCTCCTCAGCAACCACAGCCGATTTCCCGTATGGGTGTCCGCGAATCGACGCCACTGGGCGGTGACCAGGGCGCCCCTGGTTCCCACTATCCTGCGAGGCCCGGTTTCCCGGTTGTTGGTCAGGCAGCTCCGTCTACACAGATTCCGCTGCACATGTCACCACCAGCCAGGGCCACACCGTCCAGCGTCCGCGATGAGCCCCAGGCAGCAAACAAGGCTGACGACTCGGCCAGCTGTCAGAGCGCAATCGACTTCCTTTTGGACGATACAGAATACGAGCGTCCCGGGTCTTCCAATGGCTCTGTGCCAATGGATACCGATGCAACCGCTGTCCCTGGAACTCCGGAGGCGCTGGTTGAGGAATCGGCTGCTCTTGAGGGCGTTGTTCCAGAAGAAATCCCGCAATGGACGCCATCAGACGATTCAGAGCCAGAGGGAAATCTGCTTGCCCTGCACGAAGCGGTTGCGCTGAATGTGCGCCAGCTAGAGATGGGCTCGGATGTACAGAGCCAGGCACGCGCGCATCTAAACTTGGGCATGGCCACCTGGCTTGCTTCAAGCACGCGCTGCAAGCTGACGCTTGCCGATGTGTCGATGGATGAGGCTGCTGGCACTGCTACTTCTCCAGTCTCGGCACACCAGCAAACCACGCCAACAACGCCCAAATCTGGCGACAAGGCCGCTTCAGCCAAGAGCATGGCAATTGCCATCCACAGCCCGTCAACAGACTCATCGGAAACCTCAAAGGCCAGAAAGGTATGTTTTGTTTTTGTGATTTGTTCTCTGTTTATGATTTCGTCACATTTGCTCTTGCTTCCAAAAAAAAGATCGTTCTTGATTGGGGCAATTGTTCGTTGTTTTTTTGTATTGTAGATCGCTTTGATTGTAAACTACCTTTTTTACTCATTGCCGTATTGTCTTTTTCTACCGATTACGTGTCCCTTCTTGTAGTCTATCGCTATGCGCCATCTGAACCCGCTTCTGTGCCCGTGGAACGCGCTTGCGTTTGAGCTGTTCCGCAGATGGCACGTTGCCAACGAGGATATCCCAGATCTGGCTACGTCTGAATGGCAGACTTTGAAGCTGTTCCCACAGATATCTGACGATGCTGAGTCTGCGTCAACTGTCGATCAGCTCATACATAATGCTTATTCCGATATTTCAAAAGACAGGTAAGTCAGCTCTATTCCGGTTTTCTTTTTAAAAATTGTGATTTTCTCGCCACCCCCCCTCTGTGTTGTTGTTTTATTCGGCAGCAGCCAAAATGCAAACATGCCCAGTCTCCAGATTTACCTTGCTATTTTGCAGCCATCATATTTAAACCTGCTCCATCTTTCCTTTTTGAGATGCACACAATGAAATATTGATATTAGTCTAATTTTATATTTTTGCGTTTTTTCTTTTTGGGAAGAGCGTCTTTAATTGACATATCACTGGTTTTGGCCATTCGCACATGCTGTGCCGATTTTCATCTCTTTGCGAACTTTTTTGTCCTTCATTACCATACAATCGACACATAAAAGCTGCATAGACCTTGAATGGCTAATAGCGTATGCCTTTTCCTTTGTATGCATTGATAAAAAATACGGCTGCAAAAAGACGTTGCATGATGCATGTCCCTTGTTGTTTCCATACGCATGAAATTTGCATATCTTGTTATATATAAGGTCATTCAAAAGCTAGCTCATCCTGTATATTTGAAAGGTCTAATAGCGTTATGCAATTTCAATTCAATGCATCTTTCATGTCCAAAAACAACAACAAAACAACAAAAGCCTGCTGCTGTTTTGCTTTTTTGTTTACACGCGTTCATATACACTGCTTTTCTTTCTTTGGCCGACATATTTTTTTGATGTGCATGGTTATCCTTTTTTCACGAAGAAAAATGGAAAAAGCATGGGAATGCCATATACAGCAACAATATAATCTACACACTAATGAAAAGAAGGATGTTTTTTTCTGCAGATCCACTTTGTAAAGCAAAATACGACATCCTAAGCGTACATCCCATGTTTCCCCGTGCCTCAAATGGTAATCAATTAGTGGTGTTGTTTTTTCTTTGTTCATTTTCATACTCCTATTTTTCCGCCTTTTCCCCCATTTTTCCATTTGTCTTTAGTCTCATATGCTCACCCTCCATAAATCCCCCCAAAAAAATATATAAGCGCATGCGATCAAAATATACGCCATCTGCTATTATTGACTTGCAAGAAAGCAACAACACTTGCTACCTTTCTAACCGTGTCTGCCGATTGCACATTCAAAGTGCGTGTATCAGCAGCACATCCCCTTTTATGATTGGCGATCCCGAATTCTGCTACTGTTGCATGCAAAGAAAAAATACTAGGGACTATCTATTGTATTTTATTGTATGCCATATTGTCAAATGTCCATATTTGTCCTGTGGAAAAAAGCGCATATCAAATATAACAATTTTTGCTAATCACGTCAATATTTTTTGTTTTGGTTGATTTTTTTCTTTATCTGCTTTAGTGTGAGTGGCTCAAAGATGATGCGCGACATTGGGTACTTTTATGCAGATGCATTTGGCCTTGTGCGCCCCACAGTCGACGCGGTAAAGGGCATCAACTGTGTCGATGGAATTGACACCAACGTCTTGTTGCCAGAGGTGCTTGATTCGCTGACCAAGGTCAATGCCGGCCACGAGCTGAAGACACAGACCTCGGCCGAGTCCGCCTGTCCTCGCTTCGGAGTCGCTCCGTCTCAGGGACTACTGAAGGAGGTCTTCCCTTGGATCCGGCCTCTTCTCCTAAAAGCATACGTCGAGAACAACAACAACAAGGATGTGCGTTCTGCAACCAGACTGTTGCGTCTTCTTCGAGAGCTGCGCGTTGTTGTGCTTCAAGATGTCGCGCTGATGATGGAGCTTCCTTCGCTTGAAAACGCCCTCAAGTCCAACGAGCTGTTTTCGCACTCGATCTTTGCCTCTGACGAGTTTGCCAAATTCCGCGAGGAGATGCGCAAGGCCGTTGAGGAGTCCGAGCTCAAGAGTATGAACGAGAAGATCTCCACATATCTTCAGCAGACTGCAGACTACAAGGCGAAATATCCTGACGGCAATGAAAAGCGCACAGTGCCCACTGCACCCCGTCTGGATATTTCGAAGCTCCAGGCCCGTCGAAAGAAAACTGAGAGCACTGTCAACCTCGAAGAAAGTGCCCAACGGCACGCCAGGCTTCAACAGCGCGAGCGCAACCCAGGCGCCCCAGCCAGCCTGGACGCTTTGTCGTCGCCTTTAGCCGGCCCCACAACAGACGTTGGTCATAAACGCCCGCTTACTCCCACACAGAGCAGCGGCGAGAGCCATGATGCATCGCGCGAGGCCAGCATCGACATTGTCGGCACCGGAAACAAGCGTCAGCGCCGTGTATACGATGCCATTGTAAATGCTCAGCCCATTGCCCCGCATACTGAGCCGGTCGAGGTTAGAACAACCCCTATTCAGCCGCGTCCGATCGCATCGAATGCGATTGATGAGCTGCGTGTTGAGAATGAGGATCTCAAGAAGAAGCTGCAAAGACTCGAGTATACATTTGGCCAGCATCGGGTCGAGATGCGCTCGTGGATGGGCAAGATGGAAAAGATTGTTCACAGCATTGTTTCTGCCTCGAGCCGCCCGCCAACGCCGCCAACGGAGCACGGGCAGCCTGCCTTCCGCCAGTATGCAGGACAACGCCAGCCGATGCCTGCGGCCATGTCTGGATCAGGAGCGGTGCGTGGACCCAGGCATCCTTCCCAGCTTCCCCAGGCCAACGGATCCTCATATATGGTTCACCAGCATCGGGCATATGCCGATCCGCACTACTATCATGGAGCTACGCAGGCAAAACAGGGGCCAGTTCAAGCCAGTGGCCACCAGTCGCCTCCGCTGCCTGCCAGCCAGGATAACTTGAGCGACTATGATCGGATGTCGCTAGACAACGGTGTCGCACCTGACGGTCGCCCCTCGATGCCCCAGAACCGCCAGCGTGGCTATATGCCTGGCATGCAGCCTGCAATGCGCGCCAACGGAATTCAGCAGCCCCCGCATCCTTCGGAGGTCAACGGCAACGGATCTGCGATGCAGTCTCCCAGACGCATGCCCAATTCCCAGTACATGCAAGCTGCCGAGTACGGCGACTATCGCAGACCTCGTCTTCAACAGACACCCTCCAGCCAGTCGCAGCAGATGCACCCTGGCTACCCACATGAGCAGATGTACCCTGGCAGCCATGGTCCTTACTAGTCTAGCCGCTATTGACCGATGAAAACCTTTTAATTTTATTGTTCTTACACTTTTATTAAATTAAAAAAAACTATCTACTCCGTGATAGGCGTGTTGAGATGGCTTCTTCTAGGATCGTTGTTGATCTGGAGAGAAGGATGGGTGCTGTTGAGATTCAGCGGTTCAGGCGCGCGAGGCGCATTGCCGTTGTTTGATCCAAATTCGGGAAGATGCGT
>JANBRK010000376.1:0-17494 GCA_027577815.1 Coemansia sp. RSA 485
GAAGCTCGACTTTCTTCTTGATAAGAAGCTTGTTGACCTCCTGAAGAAGCCCCTGGTTGTGATCTGCCTACACATATACAATTGTCGCACAATAGTCGTACCATTATCGTTAGTAAAATACAAATTATTTTTCTTTTCACTTGTTGCCTGTAATGTTTTTCTTTTTCTCTCTCTCAAAGATGAGCTTGCATCGACAACGGGCATAGTCAAAATAAAAACATCGGGTTTGTCAAAATTACAAGCGAAAAAAAAACATAAACAGATGCCGTTGATCGCGGATCAAAGCATTTTAAACTCACCTTTGACTGGCTTGGGGCACGTGATCTCTTGCTCGGATGCTCGTGCTGCGAGTGGCTGTGGTGGTTCGAGTCGCGACGACTAGAAGAGCGGCCCTCGCTTCTGGAAGACGAAGAATGTCTATCAGCCCTGGCAGTCACCTCCCGCTGGATCGACTTTTGTCTCTGCTCCAACGCACGCTTCTTGCTGTACGACTGCATGTTCGTCAGGTTATCCAGTACGCTGTCACCTTTGGCCGGCGGCAGTCCAGGCTCCGCGTCCTTCGCTCGTGCCTTGAGCCGCCCAATGTCCTCCTCGATCTGGCGCAGCACAAAATCCGGAAACAGGTTTTTGTAGCCGCCATCAAAGCCGTGACGCCAGGTCCTCAGCGTGCGCTCCATCTTGCCCCTGACCTCCTCGTCAACGGATTTCCACATTTCCACAAATATTTTGCCGATGCGCCCATGCATAAGAGACACATACATGCCGCCCACGTTCTTGAGAATCGAGTCAAGAAGGTAGAATGCCGGTAGCTTTAGCTTGGGCACGCTGAAACGCAGGTGCTGCTCAATCGCCATGATGATGGTCTCTGCGTCGGCCACGTTGGCCTCTGCTCTCTTGGAGAGGTCGTTGATTATTGGCTTGGAGTTGAACGTCAGCTTGCCAAGGGCCCCACGATACTCACGGTAAAGAACCTTGTTGCCAACGTTGCCAGACCCAGCGGCTCTGCTACCGTTGCTGTTGTTGCCAGCAGAAGCAGTAGTGCTTGCCATGGTTATCGAATAGCAAAATAAAATGAAAAGAAAAAATTAAAAGTTTGAACACAATAGAAACAAAAATGAGACAATAAGTTCAAATACTGTCCAGTTTTTTTTTTGTCTTTAATAATAAAAAAACAGTGCCTGTATTTTGGTTCTGCTCTTGAACCCGGTGCTTTTAACAAGAAAAATTACGAGGCGACGTCGCAAAACTGATTTTATAGACGGGCAGTAAAACTTTTTTTTTTTCCGGCGCGCGTTTAAGAGCAGGTGTGATGGAGTATGAATGTGAGTATAGAGTACGAGTGCCAGTTCCGTGCTTTCTCCTCTCGTGCCCAATGTTCGTTACTATAACTCGGAATGCTCTGAATTCTGAAACAAGCCAATCAAAGCCGATTCGCGCCGCGGTAGAGTCGCACTTTTTCTGCAGTGGCAAGATTTGCTGGTTGTTTTCGCGTTTGATTAAGCAAGGCTTACTAGCGCATACAAGATTCGCCGGAAGGATTTATTTTAAAAGGCAAATTAATAGTTGATCAGAGAGCGATTGGAGTACAGGATAAAAAGGAAGATAAATATATGAAAGGAGCACTTTCTTTAAAGAAAAAGAGAAAGGGGAAAGAAATGGCTTGAAAGAAAACCCGGATGGACGTGGAAAAAAGAGCCGAAATTTATTTATTTCTTTCTTTTTTTGCCTCAGTGCTTGACACCTGTGGCCTTGGCCATGTTGCCGCCTGGGTCGTATTTGCAAGCATCCAAAAAAATAATCCAGCTGCAGCAGATCAATCACAGCTTGCTTGATCAGGATCTGGGTCAAAGGATAAAAAAGCAGGGAAACAAAATTTCGGCCAAAAACAGGAAAAAGGCTAGAACCGGACAACTGGGGCCGCAGGAACAAGCAAAGCTTTCGACTCGCATTCAACAATCGAAACGCGCCGAAGGTGGCTACCACTTTTATTTTTGCAGCGGGCATGATGATGTTTTTTGAGAAAGAAAAAAAAGGGGCCGTGTGTGCATGGACAAAAAGAGTGCTGGAAAATTACGTTTTATGACGTCGTGCGGCATTCTCCACCCCGTCCTGCTTTTATTTGCCCTTTTGCCACTGCAGATGACCGACCCGGGCTTTTTTGCTGGCGAAATCAATACTGCTCAGACGTACGGCGCGTTTCACAATTCCTGCCCAGTTTTAGGGGTGGGTGTCTTCCAAGGTAAACACGCTCTTGCTATTCGTCGGGCAGCCCAGCTGCCAATAGAGGGCTGCGAATAAAGCGCATAAAAAAATACATTGCTCTAGACCAGCGCGTCTAATGCCTTCTTTCTCTCTCCTTCGGTCAGTGATGTACAATGATGAAGGGGGGAGGCCCCCCGCGATACAAGCCAAGCAGCGGCAGCATCAGAACACCCTTGCGTCGTTGCTACCCGCACAAAACAGCAAGACTAAACAGAGGGAAAAAAACCTTCCTCTTACGTAGCTTTTTGCTTTTCCGTTTTCTTTGTCCTGTCTTTCAACCATCCAATCTCTGCCACACCCTTTTTTGTCTAGTCTGGTGCTTCTTGCTATCATCCACTTTAACCCCCTCTTTTTTCGCTTACTTTTTTTCTCAGTTTCTAACTTATAAAAATACAGCTTACGTTCTATTCTTGTTTCACTCGACAATAAAAAAATTTATTCTCCTATTCTTTCTGATTTCAAATTTGAAAAAAAGAGGTCTGTTCTTATATAGTGTCAAACAGCCTTCGTATATAGCAACAGTCCGGCTTTTCTTTTCTATTATATAACAAGCTTTTATTTCCATCCATATTCTTAGACTATTACTACAGCATTGCTATCCAGCATCGTCAGCAGTTCCACAGACCGCGCCTTTCTCCCACATAGTTGCTTTTTTCAAGCGCGTCTATTGTAAACCACAGGCGCCCAGACAAGCTAATACCACTATCATCATCATCCAAGCAAAGACGGCTAAGCAATCCTCATTACTCCAATATTATCCTTCATCACTGTACCAACATAGACAAACTTTTTTGCCGCAGAACACAACCCAAACCCTTTCTTTTTCTTCTAAAATAATGTCAGAGGTATCCGCCGTCCAACAGCAGCAGCAGCAGCAGCAGCAGCAGCAACAGCAGAAGCAAATGTCTGCAAACAAGCCCGGTCTTGTACGTGGAGGCATTGCACAGATTGATGTGAACAAGCTGGAGCGACATATCTCGAACGAGGTCGAGACCTACAGCCAAGGAGGGTATCCTCGGCAGAGCGAGAGGTACTACCGGCTCATGTCTGTTCTGCACATAGCGCGCATGCTGTACCACGATGGCCACTGTCTGCCTATGCACCGCGAGTTTTACAGGAGGTTGGCCCAAATCCACCATCAGCAGCAACAGCAGCAAACTCAAGCATCACAGCCACAAGCATAACAACAGCAGCAGCAGGCTTCTCCTGCACAGTGAGGTAACCCGTAGTTTGGATTTGACAAAGTCTTGGGGATGGGTTTTTTTTTAGAAAAATAATTCCTTTTTTTCTCTCCCCTATTCCATATTTTTTCAGCATCTTTCTTTGTCATCAGCCAGGGAGACGAAGGTTCAAGAAGTAATGCTGCTTCTGTTGCTCATTTACTATGTTTGTTTACGTAATTGGTCTGTTGTTATCTATATCTAGTTTTTTCTTTTTTGCTTTCCGCTATATATTTACTTATCGAAACACACGTCGGTTATGAAAAAAAACAGCAGAGCTTCAATAAGACATTGATGAAAAAAGTGAAAAAATAGCCAGCATTTGGTGCCTGCTATTAAAAACCCGCTAGTGCCCAATGCTCAATGCTTTCGCCTAATCGCGCGAGCGATGGCCCTTCTGCTCATTCCATACCAGTGGCGCGCTGTACTGCGGAAGCGGCGCCTCCGGAGTCTTTCCAGGCGCCACACCGTACTCCCAGCTGGGCTGGCAGATCGCGACATAGCGAACATAGTTTCCAGCTCCGCCGACAAACTTGGGGAACCCTGTGCTAAGCAAGCAGCCGGTAGCAGGCACCAAATGCAGGTTTGTGACGCCCTCAGCCTGCGCATATCCGTGTTTGAGCAGCCACGCCTCCGCATCAAAGTTCGGCGTCATGTCGGTGTCCAGGGGCTCATGTCCATGGAACAAGATGTTGCGCTTGAGATGCAGAAACTGCACAGTCTCGAGCGACACCTGCGGAAACACGTCTGTGTTGACGTGGGGCCAGGTCTTTGACCAATCGGAGCGCACGAAAACCACGGATCTCTGAGGAATGCGTCCGTGCTTGGACTCCCATTCCAGCACGTCATCCACTGACAGTGCATAAGAGCTGTTCTTGGAAACCTTTGCCGACATGTCGATGACGACAAGCTTGCGCAACGCAAATGTCGCGGGGATCTCGTCGGATGCTGCAAAATACGGATTGAAGTGTGCCGGTGCGTCCAGCTGGGTGCCCATCTGGTCTGTCGTCAGCTTGTACGCTGTGGCGACAAACCCGTCTGTATCGTAAGCAAATGCTTCGCCGGTAAACTTGTTTATCGAGGGCGAAAATGTGATGTTACCGAATCCGCGCCAGATGGGAATTTCTGGCGTAATCGTATGCGACAGATCGACGTATTTTGCGTTGGCAAACTGCGAGTCATACGTGTTCCACAGCGAGCTGCCGGCAGAAAAAGACGCTGTGTCCGAAGAGTCCAGGGAGCGGGGCGCAACGACGTCTGTGTGGCCGGTGCGCGGAGGCCACGGTAGAGACGCATCGGCGGCGTTTTCGGTGGCTGCCAGAGCCGGGCTGCCAAGAGCAAGTGCGCTGCCGAGCACTGCGGCTATAGACACAATCACGTTACGCATGTCTTTCTAAAGGAAATAACGGAATCAAGATGTAATATCGGAACTTGGCAATAGAAAAGGCAACAAATAGGAGACGAAGACGAGGTTTGCTGTAGAAAACTGTGATACTTGTAGATTTTGCCTGCTTTTTTTTCTAGAAATAAAACCAAAACACAATGAAAACAAAGAGATCTGGCTGCAGTAACACGAAATATATAGTATTTTTTGGACAATGACGGAGTGGAAGGAAGAAAAAGGATTGCGAACGCCTCTCGTCATCTTTAACAACACCCAAACAGGGTGTCTGGAAATTTCACGCAATCAAGCGAATATGTGCTTTGGAGTGTGAGAACAGCAAGTTTCTGAATTGTCCAGATATCAGTGCAGCCAAATGTATGCCAAATTTACACGGGCTAAAATCCCAAGGTTTGTTTATCCAAAACTTTGCAATTGCTAAAAATGAGAAATTAAACCATGCAACTGCTGCATAACGCAGCTGCTGTCATCAGCCTAAAACCACATTCAAGTTGGCTAAACAAAAATTGTAATGTAGAAAAAAAAAACAAGCGAAATCAACGCCTTTTGCAATACTAAAAAAATCAGTCTACTTTTTGCGTTCGGCCCTCCACTTGTAAACAGCCAGACCAAGCATATCCGTGCCAACCTTCTTCTTCTTGCCCTTTTCCTTCATCGCCCTGCGTATGACCATTTCCGATTCCGCACGCTTCAGCTGCGTCTCTCTCTCCAGTCTGTCCTTGAGCTCGCGCAGCTTAATTTGCCGCGCCGACGCCGCACGCCTGAGATCCTCGCTCAAAGGCCGAGCAATCTCCGAGTTCTCCAGGGTCTCCACCTTTGGCCGGTTGAATTTCCTATCGACAAACTCGGGCAGTGTCCCAAAATACGCCGCCGGGTCAAACTCCTTGACTTCCTGCTCACTGTCGACAAAAACCGTGTGCTGTGGCCTTGAACTACTGCTACCTGATGAATCTAGCAGATGCATTTCATTCTTCAGCCTATCGATGTTGCGTCTGTTGATGTCGCGCTGCATTTTGACGTATGTGATGTCTTGGGTCTCCATAAGGCGCAGCATCTCTGGAGATAGCATCTCGTTGCGCTCTTCGATATGCTGGCCACTCTTCATTTGTGACCGCTCCATGTTAAAGTAAAACTCATCGGGGTTGCGAGCTGCTGCGCGTTCACGCAGCCGCTTTAGCTGCTTTTGCTTTTCGTTGTAGTCCCGGGCACGTAGCACATAATCTTTGTGTTTTTCAAGGTGGCCAAACTTTTTGCGGCTGGCCAGCTGCCCACGCTCTTTGTGCTCGCGACGAGGTGCAAACTTTTTCAACGAAGACATTTTCTGTATATAGCAAATATAGGTATAAAAGTGGTAATTGGTTATAGTATAAATTAAAGTTCAAGCAAAATAAAAGTGAAAAGCTAGCGTTTTTTTTTTGTAAAGGGACGGCTTTTCATAAACTTTTTTTTTTCGCTGCTTGATCAAGATTGATCTGTGTCGATTACCAGAAATAGCTTGAGACAAATGACCGGCTCTGATTCGTCTCATAATAGAGCAGAAACAGTCCGGTAGTTTAGATAATTCTTTCCGGCGCTCACGGAAACGCTGGGCATTCGTCGCCAACCAACACTGTCTTTGCGTTTTATTCTCTTTACATATATTTTTTTTGTGGATGAGCAGCGATGACTCTTTGTATGGCCAGCGCGGCGCATTTCCCATCCCAAGCGATGTGGCACTGGGCGATCTAGACCAGGAACCAGAGAGCGGCGAGCAGTACCTGCTTCGCGTAATGGCAGAAGCAGCAGCGGCACCAAACTTTGTTGCGGCTAGCCGGATTGCAAAATCTGTACAGAAAGCAGATATATTGGTTAAAACCGATTACCAGCCAGACAATGTTGTTCTTGTAGATGCGGTTATTCCTAGCGAGCAATGGTGTCAGCAGTTTGCCAAGAGCCTCAAGCAAGACCGCTCTAGATTCAAGCAAATAATCAGACAAACACGTCTTCCAGAAGACTTTGCTCTTCCGGAAGCTGGAAACTCGAAAGCGTGGAGAACCTTTTGCTACGAGACCTGTAGCAGCAGCAGTCCCAACGACAGACGTGTGTTGCTTTCTTTGGCTGCCATGGATCAGACAATGGCAATTCGACTGATAAAGTGGATGACCACATGGCTGACATCTGACAGGCTGTGGCGAGCGGAAGGCGTTTGGCTGTGGTGTTTGATACTAAAACTGGACGAATTGCTGGACCAGGACGACATGCACGCGCTACGCGAGCTTTGTCGGAGGTTAAGGAAGATTCGAGAAAGCATTAGTCTAACGATTGGTCATAATGTCACCGATCAGGCCGTGCATCGCAGCGAGGAAATAGCCGCGCTCAATATATTGATCATATCAGTCACACGTGGTTACGGCCAGCTTGATATGGAGAAATAGTTTTTTTTTTGCAGCGGGGAGGAAGAGCAAGCTACAAACTGTTTTTTTCTTTTTTTTTTATTGTGGAGCATTCTGCGGAGTAATCAAATAAACGTGATGAATATGCGCTGCTATATGCGGATTGCTAGAGCCAATATATCGACCATATGGGCCTCATGGCAAGATTAGCATGTTGACAATTACTACAAATTATTTGCGTGGAGCGATAATCTGTTTGTACATAGCGCTGACAGCCAATCAGTCAGTTACATTATTCAACAACATGTCAGCACAGTGAATTTAGTATGTATAATATTGTCGCAAGATTGCTAAAGCGATATGCTTGCCCCGCATGCGCTGGTGTGCAAAAAAGATGGAGAAAAATGCAATTCTTGTTTGATATTGCCTTTTAAGCTGCTTGTCATACTTTTTTTTACAAGCATAAAAACATGAGGTTATTTACCTGCCCATGCTGTCACTAATATCGCAATAATCATGCTTGTTTTACTTTGAAGATTAAACTATCATGTACATACATTATCGAAAGTTTAGCTCTATATTGCTATAGGCTTTCGGTCGATTAAGTTATTCCAATGTTGGCGGTTGGTTCTCCGCAGAAGAAAAGATCTCTGACAAAGGTAAGGCAGGAACTCTGCCGTTAAACGTCAACACCCATGGCATATAAAATGCAACGGGTTGGCGTCTTGTGCTTGCCATTATTCTCATCAACCCGTTCCATTCAACATCCTTCTTATTTCTTTACATACTTGATAAGCCCGATAAAGGTAGACTGCGTAGCCGACTGATAATACAGACTGGAACACAGCTTTTCCCGCTTATAAGCAACCGCGATCTCACATTTATCCACACGCCTTATATTTTTTTTATCCTGCCATTAGATTTATAGAAACATGAAGACATCTCTCAACATCAGTGCTATTTTCCTGGCTCTGGCCGCTGCGGCATTTGCCAGCCCTGCCGATTTCCACCAGATGGGTCTTGCCAAGCGCGGTGACTACTCTGTCGTCGAGAGCTCGACAGAGGTGCCACCTTCATCTGGCGGCGGCGGCGAATACGAGGCCTCCGAAGAGCCTTCATCGGAAGAGCCCCCTGCACCTGGTACCTACGAGGCCTCTGAGGAGCCATCCTCTGAGGAACCCCCAGCACCAGGCACGTACGAGGCAAGCGAGGAGCCATCTTCCGAGGAGCCCCCTGCACCAGGCACGTACGAAGCTTCTGAGGAGCCGTCTTCTGAGGAGCCCCCTGCCCCTGGAACTTACGAAGCCAGCGAGGAGCCTTCATCCGAGGAGCCTCCAGCACCAGGCACATACGAGGACAACGAGACCCCTACCACTGAAGCCCCCCCTCCTACTACCGAGGCCCCGCCACCAACCACCGAGGTTCCTCCTCCGGCCACCCACACGGACTGTACCACGACCGAGGCACCTCCGCCAGCGACCCACACGGATTGCACGACGACTGCTCCTCCTCCTACCACCGAGGCACCTCCTCCCACTACTGAGGCCCCTCCTCCCACTACCGAAGCACCTCCTCCTAGCACCCACACTGGTTGCACCTCGAGCGCCCCTCCTCCGACGACTGAGGTTCCTCCTCCCACCACCGAAGTCCCTCCTCCCACTACTGAGGCACCCCCTCCTAGCACTCACACCGACTGCACCACGACAGCTCCTCCTCCTACTACCGAGGCTCCACCTCCTACTACTGAGGCTCCTCCTCCCACTACTGAGGCTCCTCCTCCTAGCACCCACACTGGCTGCACATCCAGTGCTCCTCCCCCTACCACTGAAGCTCCTCCTCCTACTACCGAGGCTCCTCCCCCGACTACCGAAGTCCCTCCTACAACCACTGAGGCTCCTCCTCCCAGCACTCACACCGGTTGCACATCCAGTGCTCCTCCTCCGACCACCGAGGCCCCTCCCCCTACCACCGAGGCACCACCTCCCACTACCGAAGCTCCTCCTCCTACTACCGAGGCCCCGCCGCCAACCACCGAGGCACCTCCTCCGGCCACCCATACGAACTGCACTACTACTGCTCCGCCGGATACCGAGGTCCCTACCACATCCACTACTACGGTGACCACAACCGTCCCTCCTCCTGATACAACTGTCCCTTCTAGCGAGGTCCCCAGCACCCCTGTCTACAGCGCTTAAATTGTAGTTGATTGTCGGCGTCGCTTTTCGAGTTGGCGGTGTTTCTAGTTCTTTTTTACTATTAGATTTCTAGTACTTTGTCATCAAAATCCAAGGGTTTTAAAATTTACAAATGGTTCCAAATTAGCTCCAAGTGGTCCAGACCGCTTAGGAGAGCGAAATATTCAACAAAAAATCAGCGAGTTTGATGATCAGCTAAACGGCTGATCAGCCATCAGATGAGCATTTACTTATGCGGATTAGGTACGTTGTTTTCGTTTTCGCTCTTAAAACCTAAAATTTATTCTGTTCAAGAGTAAAGACAGTCTTCTCATCGTTGCCAATTCCTATTCCACCGTTTTCTCACCTTTACTCTTATTTTTTTTCGACAATTTCGTTTGTATACTAATGGCAGACTCGTGGCTTCCCAGTATTCTACGCAGCCCCCTCGCTGCGCTCATCGGCGAAGATTGCACCGTCACACTTGTTGACAATCTCGACCTTCTCGAGCCGCATTGTCTACGCCATGCGCTTTCCAAGGGTCTTGGTCTTGGAATCGTGCTTGGCGGGTGCATCGTCAAGCTGCCGCAGCTGTTCAAGATTCTCAAGTCAAAGTCGGTTGCCGGAATCAGTCTGTCGTCCTACGTTCTCGAGGTCCTTGCCAACGTAATCACTCTCGCGTACAATTTCCGCAACGGTTACGCGTTCACCACCTATGGCGAAGCTGCGTTTATTGGTATCCAGAACATTGTCATAACCATGCTAATGCTACTGTTTACTGGCCGCGCGGCACTTGGCTTTGTCACTGTCGCTGCGCTTTTGCTCTTCACATATTCTCTGTTTGACGTCTCGCTTATTGGCAGTTCTTTGCTTTCGACGCTTTATGGATTGACTATTCCGCTGGTAATTTCTTCCAGAATTCCCCAGATCTACACCATCCATGTCAACAAGTATACTGGCCAGCTTTCGGCCTTTGCTGTCTTCAACTACTTCTTTGGAACAGCTGCGCGTTTGTTTACTACGCTTGTTGAAGTCGACGACTCGCTGGTTCTGCTTGGAAACGTTCTGGCAACGGTCGCAAACGGTGTTCTCGCTGCTCAGATGGTTTACTACTGGAGCGCGCCCGCACCCAAAGATAAATACAGGTTGGACTCCAAAAAGAAGGAATAGCTGCACCAATATCCAGCTCCCTTTTAAAATAAATGCAAACGAAAAAAAGACGTAGCCATCACATTGTTTCTCCTTCTCGTTTACTATATTTGGCGCGCCTTGTTAACTTGTTACGTACTTTTCCTTATAAAAAAAAGTGGATATATACATACTTTGCATTATATCTAAACAATGGCAATGTGAAACTTTGACACTTAATTCTTATTTCTATACAACCAATAATGGGGGGTTTTTTTGTCAACTTGTAGCTTCGACTTGCCGCTCTGGATGGGTGGATCCCAAGCACTTCACAAGCCCAAACAAGTCTAAACGTCGTTATCCGCGGACATTTCATGCCTTTTTCATATACCCACACCATTTTTTCTATCTACAACCAGTGTATTTATTATTCTTCTATAAAAAACGCATACGCAACACACACACACATACACATCTCTATTTTTTTTACAGCATCTCGATAAGCGGACCTTTTTTCTTCTGTGCTTCTTTTTTGAAGGCTTCTGGCTCTTGATCGGACTGAACAATGTTTTCAATTATCGAGGATCCAGGGTATTCGTCCAAAGTATCTGTATCGTCCTGTAGCTCCTGGCTGTTCTCCCTTTTCTCTGGCAGTATCAAGTCCTGGTCAATCTCTGATGCGTCGTCACCGCCAATGATCTGAACCATTCTTTTCCCGGCATTTGATCCAGCACAAGTAGAACTATCGGCCTTGGAAGATCCCTCTTGAATGTCAATGGATAAGTCGGCCAGGGCATTGCTTTCACCCAAGGCCAAGCTATCCAGTTCGTCTATGTTGGCATTCTCATTGTGACCTGCTTCTTCGTACTCTTCATCTTCTACCGAGCTTTCCAGCGCCAGATCCTCAAGCGCATCCAGATTCCAGCCCAAATCATCCTTTTCTATTTCAAAGTTGTGCAGCTTGTGGGCCAGCGAGCGTATGGCTTTGTCGCTGGCCAAAGTCTGTATCCATACGCAATAGTCGTCAATAAAAAGCTTGCTGTAGATATAGTATATATCGTGCTTGTCGAAGATGCTTTTGATTTCGAGCAATGCCTTTAGTACAGCCCGACGCCCGAGCTTTAGAATCACATATATATCTTCAAGCGCCTTTTCGCAGAGCTCCCAGTTACGATAAAGAGGATATGCCAGTCCACGACGGAAGCATGCAGCAACTACGGCATCCAATGTCGAAAACTGCTCCAGATTTGAAAAAGTCGCAGAAACAGCGCCAATGGCCCATGCGGATTCCACAGTAGGCTCGCCCTGGTTGATTCGAAGATCTAAAGAATACGAAAACAAAATATCGACCAAACCAAGATAAATTGCTTGGCGATTGGAGATCATATGAGTTTTACGAGGCAAGTCTACCATCATCTTTTTCTCGCTGTCAGTGAATTCGATAATTTCGGACAAAGGAACCTCTTCTGTTGTATCAACATCTTGAGGAATCAATGAATTTGTGCTCGGCTCGGTGACGACTCTTTTTTTTGCTTTTTGTAACTGGCGCAGCAACGAGTAGAATTCGGTTTTAAACTGGATCGACAACCTGATCTCGTCGTCATCGTTCATATAGTTGTCCATATAATACGCATCATCAAATTTTGCATCCTCGGTAGCTACTCTTTGTATCCGACGCTCTTCTGAATTCAGATGCTCAGGATCAGAGACCTCGTTGACCTCGTTTGCTGTCGAGTGCACATGGGCCAAAAGTCCGCTATACTGCTCGTTGAACCCGTACTTGACCTTCCCAACCAAAAGCTCATTTTCTCCAACCACAGGCAGGCTTTGTGGAAGTTCCCATTCAAAGTCTTCGTCATTAAGGATTGCAATCTGGTCGTCAGCACTGATAGAACCACCTATTTCCTCGATTATCGGCTTTTTAATATTGGTCTCGCCAGTGTCCCTTTCCCGCGAGGTGGCCAAAAGACTGGTAAGCATATCTAGGTTTTCAAACTGCTCGCCAGGTGTCTGCTTGCTCAGTGCGACAGTAATATCGCCGCTCGCAGCATCAAAAGACGCTGTAGAGGCCTCATCCTCTACCACTTTTCCAGAAAAGGTCAAGCGCAAGTAATACGGGCTGGCAAAGAACTTGAATTGATACTCGTCCACGTCGAATTCAATAGCCTGTGCACGGACATGCGGTGCGTGTATCGTAACGTAAACCTGCTTTTCGTCTTGCCTGACGCTGAAACGGGGCGTGATCATGTTTGCTCTTTTATATATACCCACGCAAATAAAATATGTAAAACAAAGTTTATTTTTTTTAAACCAGAAAAAAAAAACAAAGTAGTGCCAGTTTTTTTACTTGGGATTGTGTGTTTTGGATCAATCACTGGAGGATTTAAAAAATAATCTAGATCAAGAGCAAGCGAATTCTGATTTTTGTTTGGATTACGCCGAAATGCAATATCTACACGATGACGCCGGCACCGTTGAAAGCATTGGTGTTGAAGCCGTTGACAAAGTTGGGTGCAAAGGGAACACCGAATCCAAAGCCTGATACTGAGGGATTGAAGAAACCGGTGCCGAAGCCCGTGCCGAATTCATTACCAAAGCCAGTGCCAAAGCCGGTAGTCATAAATGGCGAGCCGTTGAACGTGCCCCAGCGTCTAAACATCTGATGATGATGGTGCTGATGATCGATGTTCTGGGCAGGATGAGCCGAAGCGAGAGTAACGCTGGCAGCAGCGACGACGACAGCAGCAAGGGTGGTGGTAAAGCTAAGCATTGTTATATAAGTTTGCAAATAAAAACAATCGTGTATTTGGTCTGTTGTTTAGAGCTGGCGTTAGTCTATAAAGAAAAGGAGTGTATGTGGTTCTATGTGTCTATCTGAATGAACTGGTGTTGTTGTTTTTTATTTTGCAAACGATGCGTGGGTCCTTTATATATATTTTGAAAATAAAGGAATTCAACAAACCACCTGGGTTGAAACGAATCAGCTGTGAATAAACCAGAACAGATCTATCCTTCATCTGTTGCGGCGGACCTACGATAAAACACTTTGTTGTCATCTGCGGTCTAGAGCAAATATGTTGTTTTTTAATATATTTCTAACTATGACAAAAGTGAAGTCTGTATATTTTTGAATGATAAGTTGTTGAACATGCCAACGATGATGATGGCCAGCCTGCCGTTGTGTCATCTGACGCTCCGCCGGCTCCGATTACCACTGAACAACCACTAGACTTCAAAAGATCCGATAATGTCACTTCGGTGGTTATACGTGGCACCCGTCGCATTCACTAAATGCTGGTTTTTTGCTTATAAATGCCATGTTTTGTAGCATTTACTCTCTGCCTCGATTGAACAATTTTCCTAGTCTCGACGGGTATAAAAACGCAGTTTTTAGGCATTTACCTGGACAAACGGGATAAGAAATATACGTTTCTAGTTTAGTTTTAGTCTGTTTCTGTTTCTGTCATTTGCATGCGCAATG
Source organism: Coemansia sp. RSA 485 (assembly GCA_027577815.1). Taxonomy (NCBI): domain Eukaryota; kingdom Fungi; phylum Kickxellomycota; class Kickxellomycetes; order Kickxellales; family Kickxellaceae; genus Coemansia; species Coemansia sp. RSA 485. The sequence continues at coordinate 14,040 of JANBRK010000376.1, forward strand.
CCAGCAGCCGTTCTGGCCTTGCCAATATGCGCATTCATCTTCTGGAGAACGGGCAGATACTCCATGCAAAGACGGATCAGCCAAACTGTTCTTGGATTCTTGGTCTCTGGCTCCTTCAGCCCATACTCACGGACAAAAGTAGGCTCCGAAGACGGGTTAGAACCGGTGCCTGAGTTGGCGGCAGAGCCGTAAACAGAAGCAAAGCCCATTTCATAGCCATGCTCGGCGATATAACTGGAGTCGGTCTCTGCGTAGGTCTGCGTTAGAATTCCATCAATCGCGACCAGCTCAGCATCTGCGCTGCAGCCGTAATTGTTGCTAAAAAAGGGTTCTTGGCCAAGAACCGCATTGTTGCACTCGGGCATCTCAGTAACCTTTAATATCTCAGACCGCTTGGCGCCATAAAAATTGTTGACGGAGTAGCGGTCTGCTTTGCTGGAGCAGCTCTTGTTGACATGGCCGTACCTGAGGAGGTCAAAGTTGTTGAGCTCCTCAGCTGGCCACTCTTGTTCTGCGTAAAGGTTGTTGTAAAAGTGGCCCTTCAATGCCACTATATCCATATAGTCAAGCGTGAACGCTAAGCTTGTTGCGTTGGTTTGAGGGTAAGGCTCGACCTTCCATTGTCTGGCAAAGCGAGCCCGTTCAACTTCCAGCTCACAGAAGCTAGCAAATGACTTGGCCTTGCATCCAACCTTTTTTGCTGTTCTGATGGCCTTCGTCGCCACGCAATTTACCTTTGAACTGAACATGGTCAATGAATAATCCTGACAAAACTTACTAAGAGTAAATAATGTAGGAAGTTGCTGTTAAGCAACATGGTGTGTATCAGAATAATCGAAGAAATAGTGTAGGCTTGATATAAAGTATTGTTTATCTGTAAAGCAAGGAACGCTTGAAATTGAATGATGTTACTTTTCAACAAACTTAAAGAGTAAGAAAACCAAATTGAAAAGGAAAAGATGTGATATTAATTTTTTGTTTACACGGTATTTTAAATAGACGTACTAATGCCAGCTATCTAATATACAGTCGATTGGTGGATGTGTTTTTTCGAGGGTATTCCCAAAGACGCAAAAGGACTTTATTTTAGGCACAGGCACAATTAAAAAAGTGTTAAGTTTGTCAGAGTGCTATTAATGGTGCAGAACGCGTTTGATGCCAGGCTTCAAAAAATTCAAAAAAAAAATTCTTGACTGATCCCAAAGCCGCAATCACGCACTGCAAACCTTATTGTATAAACGTCGCATGTAAAAGTGTAGTGACCTTTTATACATTAATGTGTATCCAACTCGCTTTTTTTATACAAGTTGGGCAACTACTAAAAAACACAACAATCGAGAGAAGAAAGCGCTGGAATCGCGTCAAAAGAGGAAGTACGAGCAACCAAAAGCATACGCGTGTACAACAAAAAAAGCACACTGACTCTTTTTACTATGTATAGAAGTAGCGCAACATGTATACAGCAACAAAAAGGTGCTTGGCTGTTTGCCTGATCGTTAAACGCTATATGTGATAGCATTTACACAATGCAAAGAAAAGAGTCTGTAAAGCAATTAATTTCTTTACAGTACCAGTACGCCCTGCATTCTAACAAACTGGTTAAACTGAATAAAATTACGTTTATTTACAAGACAGCTTCAATCCTTTATTTACTTTGTCATAAATGTTATAAATGCGTATAGAAATGGTATGATCCTATATAAAAACAAATACATTGAGCGATTTGGTCTGCGCTGAAGTGAATTGGTATCTTTCGGATCACTTTCTACAAACGTTTACACATATTAGCACAACTAATCGGGAATGCACACAAACAAAATATTTGTTGGCGTCTCTAATACAACATTTGGTTTCGGATTTAAACCTACATTTTGCAATATCTTTTTACTCTAAGTTTGCACCAGAGAAACAAAAGATTAATATAATAAAAGGGGTTTGCTTACAGAAGCGACATGGCTAACGCCAAAGCGTTGATCTCCCAAACCATAGAAAGGTATTGTGCATAACCAATATAATTGCCGTCAATATTTCTAGTCTATAACAGATACAAAATTCGGATTAATCTAGTTAGACCCGCGATTCAAGCGGCTTTACATCGCTAATCACTGTATCGTAGCTCATTGCAATTTGAGCACTCTCTATGCGCTTGGCCTGGCAGTTTTTCCAGCCTAGATAGGTGTTCCAAAACAGACTAACTGTGCTTCCAAATGGCACTCTATAGACAAGTGGAACAAAGCTAAAGTTGATAAGCTGCGCTGCTGGCCATAACGCATAGCCTGCAGTCAAAATGTCCATGTACTGCGTTTTAGCCCGTTGAACCAGCCCAGCCGTATCCAGTCCCTCTAAAGCACCCATTCCAAAAACAAATACACCAGTCGCGAATGGTGCAAACACTGTCTGGTCGACAGCTACTCGCTTCAGTGCCATTACAAGTCGCTCCGACATTGTCTGCAAAGGCTGCATTGATTTAACTATGCCATCGTCTGCTTTGGATGTTGCTGAAGAGCTTGAAATCGGAAACCGTTTATTAAGAAATGCATGCCAACGATACGATATCTGCGTGAACGACGCACTATATACAAAAAACCGCAAGGTCTGTACCGGATCATATCCTGGAATGAGCACACCTGACTGTGTCTTGTGTTGCGGGCTATTCTCCGTTGACTTGAATACCAGGTATTGAGCGATAGTGTTGCCTGTTGCGCCCACGCTGCCGCTGAAGGCAGCAAGTTTTATTGCCTGTGATAGTGTTGCCATTAAAACTATTACAAAGACCTTGTACCAAAGTATTGAAAAAAAAAACAATCGAATATAAGAAACAAAGGATCGTTACAGGGCTTTGGAAAAAACGGAGGAAAAGGAGTCACAATATTCAAACGCCCCCAAGTGATTCGCCAAAATAATGGGCTAGAGTCAATTAAAAAATCACAATCCTAATTTTGAAAGCAATCGGAGAAATTCCCACAGATATTACACTACAGCCATTGCTTGTCGACAAAGTCATTTCATTTCTGCAGGCTTCTATTAAGACAGGTAATTTTTAATACTCTTCTAATAAAACGAGTGTACCTTTTTAACGTGCTTCCAGTTTAGCTGTTCTGTATTGATTGCTTTGGACGAGAGCTAAAAAAAGCACTCTTTAAGCATTTCAAGCGATCGTATTGTATTGTATATATGTGTTTTTGTTCTATCTCGGTGTTTATTACCGATAATGACTAGGTACTAACAAAAGTTTAATTTTTCTGTTCTTTTCTGTATGTCTCGACATGCCTAAACTCGATTTGCCACAAGCTGCGAGCTTTTATAATCACCTTTTCCCCGTGGTGTAATGTCCTGGAAATTCAGGATTTCTATGTTCTTGTGATTGATGTAAGACAGTGGTCCATAACTGCGCATCTTTTTATTTTTATTTTTATACAAATTAATTAGGTTTGTCTTCATCATTTGTTGGTTAT
>JANBRK010000377.1:0-17487 GCA_027577815.1 Coemansia sp. RSA 485
CCTGACCTGATCAGCATGGACCAGATCAAGCGCATCATGCGTCCGACCGACGTGCCCGACACTGGTCTTTTGTGCGATCTGCTGTGGTCTGATCCCGACAAGGACATTCATGGTTGGAGCGAAAATGACCGCGGTGTTTCGTTTACTTTTGGCCCAGACATTGTCTACAAATTCCTGCAAAAGCACGACCTTGACCTGGTCTGTCGTGCTCACCAGGTTGTCGAAGACGGTTACGAGTTCTTTGCCAAGCGCAAACTTGTTACTCTCTTCTCTGCACCGAATTATTGCGGCGAGTTTGACAACGCCGGTGCTATGATGTCTGTTGACGACACGTTGATGTGCTCGTTCCAGATCCTGAAGCCTGCAGAAAAGAAGTCCAGAGGTGGTCGACGTCGCTAAATGAAATAAAGACGGCAAATGTTTCTTTTTAATTTTTTCTAAAAATTGCTCCTCATTTTTATTCTCTTTACTACCTTTTTTATCTATATTTCCTTAGCTTTTGTTGACAAGAGAACAAGAAACCTGTTTAAAATTTTTTTTGTTACTTTTCTTGCTCATTTCAGTGCTTACCATGTTTGCAAAATTTTCATTTATTCAAATACACTGGAGTAAAAAGATAATATAAAATGCCAGATTCAAATGGGTACATGAATCTAAAGATCAGCTTTTCTTCGGTTCCTCTGGCTTCTTGTCTGCTTCTTTGCGCGCGTCCTTCACATAGCACAGTAAAATGAGACTGAGCGGGATGATGATCAACGAGCAAACAACAGTCAATATAATTAGAAAACGGCAGTTTCTCGCGTCTCCAACATTGCTCTCTTTAAATACTCTCTGTGTTGTGGAGCTGAAGAAGATGCACATGGTAGTGGCAATCAGTAGCATGTCAGTTAGAAACAAGTCATAAAACCGTGAAAGGTGCTTTTGAGCAACTTTTGATTGTCTATGAACGAAAAACCGCTGAATTGAGGTTGCTAGGACAAACAAGAACACTATAATCAGGTACCAGAAATTGTCATATGCCTCTGTTGTCGTGGTATGCGACAAGTTGTATATAATATAGAACACGGTTGTGATGAATTGAAGAATTAAAATTAGGATGTAATACAACCCGTGAAGCCTATACCCAATCTTTAATTTGGTTTTAATGGGCTTTGGAGGCTTTTGCTCCTTCTTTTCTCCGTCTTTGCCCATGATTAAATAAGGTAGATTTGGATATAAAAGTATAGATGTTTGATGGGGAAAAATTAAAGAAATAATACGCTAGTTGTTGAAAAAAAGGTAGCAAAAGAAAAGTTGATAAACAAGATTACACGCCCTTTGACTTATCAAATTCGTGGACATATTCTATATATATATCTCGCCAACCAGTCTTGAGAGCTTTTGCGTCGCTTTTTTTTATTTGAAGAATTCAATCCAAAGGATGATTCCATTCCAAACCTCTTTTGCCATTGAAAGCGTGTCTTGTAAGATTCGGAAATCTCTTGACAATAAATTTATTTTATTTTACGCCATAAACAAAAATGAGTTTATTTTCTAGGCTTGCCAAAACCGATATTGTTGCTGCCATTTGTCTGGATTGGTTTTGATTTTAAAGAAAACCCAGAAACAATAAAAAATTATTAGCTAGTCGAAAGTTGCGAAAAAAAAAGACAAGTGATTTTATTGGACGTATCAGCTTTATTCTTTGTACAACTTGGTAGTTTTTAGGTCAAAGGGCTGTAATGTATATTTTAAGAAATGACCATGCCCGTATCATGCGTACGGACAGAGGTGTATGGCACGTTTGTGGATTTCTATGGTTTCTTTTTGTAATATACGAGTGGTGTTTGTAAAGATTTAGTGTTTAACAAAAAACAAAAGAAAAATGATAGTCTAGTCTGCATGCTAATAAAATTTTCGGCATCGACTTCAACTTTATATCCACGCTCATCCTGTTTTTATTTTATTTTGATAAACCGATTAAGCACTAAACAAAGTTTGTAAAAAATAATGTAGAAGTCAGTTGTTGCGCCTTTAAAAGAAATTAGTCAATATCTTTGGCTGGCTTGACTTGTGTGAAACCTCTGGGCTTCATCAGGGCAACAGCCATGCTCAGAACAAAAAACAGAATAACAAATATCATTCCGGCTATAAACAACATTTTTGCTGTATTGCCGTATCCCAACGTTGAGTCGTCTAGTGCGGCAGAAACCATGGGGTCGAATATAAGCACGCTTCCAGACAACATAAACATTCCGGATTGCTTTAACGCACTATATAGCCTGATATCTATTTGTGTCGACATCTTGTGCTTTAAAATGGCCGAGCAGTTTCCTACCAAAGCCATGATATTGACCACGCGACCAATGCTATTGACAAAGTATGTTTTTGGTTTTGCTGCTTTTGACTGGCCATCGAGCATAAAGCAGAGTGCTGTGGAAACGACAAGAAGCATACAGCATACAACGCTGAACACACACCTTATTATCCTACGTTTAGTAAACGATGGACTGGACATGTCTATTTATTCTGTACTTGGTATTCTCGTTATAATAGTGGTGCGTTTTGTTGCTCGTGACCTTGGAAGCGTTTATTTTTTAATTGGGAATATACAGACAATAGGGGTTTTGTATCGACAAGCGCGTGTAAAGCAAAGAAATACCCGAACTTAATTGCAATGCGCTAATGGTTTGCAGTAGATTTAGGCGAGATGGGGGGAAACGGCTGTGTGCAATAAAAGGCAAATAATTAATAATAATAAAGTATAAATAAAAAAATGGCAAATATACAAAAATATGTAAAAAAAGAAGAGCAACTGAAACAATAAAGTTGCTTGGTCGGGATTTTTTGGCGAGTTCAGAACAATAAGAAAAGGGAATCCTAAAGTGACAAAAGAAATACAAAAAAATAAAGGACAAAGAACAAAGAGCAAAGGAAAATTTGGGTTTGCTTTCTCTCTCGCAATTCTTATTTTCTTTTTTTTTCTTTTCCTTTGTCTTTATTATTTGCTAATAAAAAAGCATGCCTTTTTTGCTCAGCTCACTTATCAAAATATAATTTAATTAACAGTGTTGTTGCTTATATGCTATTGCCTTACATCAATAGAAAATTTTCTTGTCAAGAAATTGTTTATAACCAAAGACAGACTGCAAAGTAACGCTGTTTTATAGAGCACAATAAATAAACGTATCGCTTTTTGCTGTGTAGTGAAAAGGGTATAAAATATTAATAGCGCAGCAAAATCATTGTCGTACAGCAAAATGTCAAACGCGAAAAAAGGGGACAAAGTTACAAAGGGGTTTTCGATGCGTGATCTATTTCTTTGGCTTTTGTCTCTGGAATTTTGTATTTATATATAACATTTTTATCGATTCCAATGGTGTCTAACTATGCACACACACACACATGTATATAGATATATGCATATAAACAATTTTTTAGCTTGAATTTTATTGTTATTGTTGCGGTATAAAAGGGATTTAGCAAGACCAGATGCCTTGACTTTTATATTCAACCCAAATTATTCATCTAAATTATTTTTTATCATCATTTGTAATATTCGAATTCAGTTTATTTGCAATTGCATCTTTATTTTTTTTCTAAGCGCCAATACTTTATTTGACATGACTATTCCCATTTACAAGTTTAATCCTGCCTTATCATCAAGATCGGCCAGCCGATTCGGCACGGAAACCGAGTCATCTATTTCGCCAGGTTCCTACACCTACGCCTACAACACCGGAGAGTCTGTGATAAATGACTATGCGGGAAACTTTGAAGGGCGCTGGGATGACAGCGATAACGACAGAACATACATTAATCATCAGAGAAACTATCGGGGCAGAAGCGCTGCACCCAGTTTTATCGAACCAGCTGCTGCAATTGCCACAAAATCCGCTGGACAAACCGTTGACGCAAATGGTAGCCACGACACAATTGCGTTGCATATTCAAGAACAGGAAAAAGGTGCCTCTGAGCAGCTAAGGCCTTTGGCCAAAAATATAATAATATTTTTCAAGACTCTGCGCATTGTACATGCCTTGGCCGGCCTAACACTGCTTGCCTGCGTTTGCGGAATGCAAGTTTACATGTTGCTTGGCAAAATCAACATTCTGGTGATCCCGCTGTTTGCATGCAGATTGTTTTTAATGGCATTTCTGGTTGTGCTTGTATTGTGCGATCTGAATATTCCTCGAAAAGTACATGACCATTTTCCAATGTACAACAACAAGCGCTCGTGGAAGTGGCTAGGACTGAGTCAATTGATTGTAGCCTTCTTTGTTCTTGGAGACAGTACTCTAGGCACTATGGATCAGAGTCGTGAAAGCAGTGCGTTTGCGCGCGTTCTTTTTCCTATGGTGCTGTCATTCAGTAGCTTGATGATTGCTGTTGGGCTGACATACTTTATTGCAGGCGCTGTAGGTGGTGCAAAGCTCAAGCGTCGGTTTTTGGAGTAATCCTCCGCTAACCATCACATCTATTTTCTCACATTATAAGGACAAAGAAGTTTGCTTTACTTCCTTCATTTTTACATATATTTCCGTTTCCTATTGTTTTTTCTAGTTTTTTATTTCTTTTGTGAGACGATGGATTTGAACAAATCATTGACCACATATCTCGAAATGGATTCATGATGGATTAAAAAGCTACATAGCTGTCAAATTGCATTATTTATAAAGGATGCTGCGAGAAAAACCGAGCCATTTTTATTTCCGTATTCTTCTGCTTTCTGTTATTCCAGCTGATCAAAAGCAATGAGGATATATTTATACGTTTTAATAGCTAAACGGCTTTTTTTTTGACAGTGGAAGTAATTGAGCACTTTTTTCTTTTTTATTCTTTTTTATTCTTTTTTCTCTAGCAATATTTCATTTTGTTTAAATCTCTACAACCGACTTTTTATACTAAAAAATAATAATATAAATTTGAGGCAACAGCTTTTCATATTAAAATGGGCAAGGATGACAAAAAAGAGGACTTCAATCCTTACAACTACATGTGCATTTTCGACCTGCTTGCTGACCTGGGCTTTTTGACACTAATAGTAATATTGGATGCGTATTCGGTGAGCTGCCATAACAAAGAACTGGTATATGATTTTCAGATACTCCGGCGAACATTTCTAATGCCCTTTTGCTTCATAATGGTCGGTACAATTTACAGCTGCACCGAATACATTAACAAGCTTATTTTCAGCGACATGAAGTATCCGCACAAGTCTTTCTGTCGATCAATATACTTTATGTTCATGGGGGTGCAGATTCTGGCCGACCCACTGTTTATTTCTCTTAATAACGACAGGGCGTTGAACAATGCAGGCCTATTGGTTTGTTTGCCACCAGTCAATATCAATCCTAACGGGCTGTATATTGGAGGCTGCATTGTTGGCGTAGCTTTTTTGCTGGGATTTTATGCACACTTAATTTGTGCAATTTTTCAAGTGGAAGTTCCAAAAAAGAAATAAACAAATATAGAGTAAAAAAAGAGTTTCCATGTCTTTAAACCTTTTTTTCGAGAACTGCTGCTTATCAATTAGCGTTTGCAATTAAATGCTAGCTTTTAAGGCATATAAAAAGGAAAGCTTGCCAATGGAACATTTCCCGTACAAAGTCGGTAAAGTTTTTTTTTTTCTGGCGTGCGTTTGCTTTTTTATTTAAAAGAAAAAATCGGCAGCTTCGAAACAAAAAACGGGCTTGTCCATTTTTTAATACAAAAGAATGGCAATGAAAATGCAAAAGCAATGACTGCAAAGCAAAGTTCAAAGTCTTGTGTTTCCTTTATTTTAAAGACACATTTTTTTGTTTAAATAAAAATAAAAAAAAATTGGTGCGTCAAAGAAGCTGTAATTTTCAAACATGGTGAGTTTTTTTTTTTCATAATTGCGGTTTCCATTTTCCTTTTCCTATTTGCCTTTTTTTTCTCTCTCTCTCTCTCGCTATTATTGGTTTAAAAATTATTATTATTATTATATTTCATTCTGTACGTTTTCATTTTTATCTATATTTATTTGCTTCTGTATCTGGTTATTAAGCACCGGTAACAAGACAAAGAATAAAAAACTATTGCATAGATTGCTATTCTGCAAACAGAGACATCTTCTCGCACTAATATCTGGTTGTTTTTAGACCAAACCAAGAAAATAAACAACATCATAGTATAAACCATGGGCGATGGCGCGTGGGCGATGGCAATTAAAGTAGCCAACATTCTTGTGTGTATAGCACTTGCCGTGGAGCTAGTAATTTTCGACATTATTTGTGACAAGTACTTGGCGGACTTTGAGTCCCGGGCGCAGATAGCCAAGCGTACAGTTCACATGGGATGGCTTGTATTTCTTGTTCTGTGTCATTTGGACCTCAAGTTTGTAATGGGTGAATTTGAGACCTGGAAGACGCTCCCAGGGAAAATGATTGTCAGTGGGGTTGTTTACTTTCTGATATGCCCATCGATGCTTAGCGACCCGGTTCTTATAAAGGTTAATAATAGTGACATCGACACGTCGGTTGTGTCGTCGGTTTTCCGGATTTACTTGGATTTCCCAAAGACATACATTTCATATATAGTGGTCACAACTGCAGCTCTGGTGTTTGGCATAGGGCAGATTATTGCTGGGTATCATAACGCTGGAGCAGAGTAAAGCAAAAAAAAAATAAGGTCTGGTCTTTGATTATTTTATTCCTACATTTATTAGTTATTATGCCGTTGAAAATGCCAACTTTTGCGTTGAAGAAAGAAAAAAAAGCCAATAGAGGTTTTTTTTCGTTCCTTTCACAACAAAAGAGAAATTTAAACCCAAAGTCGGTGGTTTATTCAGATTATTTTTTCTTTTTGCTCTTTTATTTCATTTAAAAATTTATATATCGAAACGGATATACCGACACTGCCTTTTTTTTTTAAAATGGACAGAGTATGATTTGAGACTCGAAAAAAAAATTAAAATAGAATAAAAGCAAGGTTCGGGCTGTTTTAAACTACTCGCTTCGTTTTATTATTATTGTTTTTATTTTTTTGCACCTATTGCTGGTTAATACAATTATTTTTTTTTCTCGTTTTTTCTAATAACATACCTTTTGCTTGCCTAGCTAACATTTTAGACTCTACGCGCAGCCAAGAATGGCAGAAAAAAACCCCGACAGCCATAAGCTTCCAATGGTAATATCTTCAGTAGCCAACGTCGGGCTCTTTGGGTGCTACGGGATGATGATAGCGTTTTCACTCAAATACATCGAAGGAGCGTATCTCGTACCACTAGTAGTAAACCACGCTATGATGATGTTGATCATTGGCATTTTGATTCTGGTCGCCATGCCCGGGTACACAAATGGACACAAGACGTTTACAATGTTCAAGTATCCTTATGACGCAATGTTAATCTTGGCGTTTTGGCATCCGCTTATGGCGGTATTGGTTATTTCAGACTCGTGCTACATACAGGCAAAGCAAAGTAAAGAGGGACTGGGCAAGGCTACGGAGATTTTCATCTACTGCGCAGTTGGGGCGGCTGGTCTGTCGATGCTGCTCAATATACATGGGCTATATACGGGCAAGAAGCCCGACAAGAAAGCTGACGAAAAGGCTGCAAAGGAAGGTGGTACAGCAGAGATTTCGAACGAAAAGAAGGATTAGCAGCAGGGACTGCATATGGTTAGTTTGATTGTCTTTATTTTTGTTCTCACGCTGGAAAACGAAATTCTCCCCTCCTCGTGGGAAAAAGTAAAGCAGATGTCGTCGTCATCATCATCAACATCAGACAGCCATAAAAGCTGGTAGCAGGAGTGTAACGACAGAACAGGACGCAACATAGTTTTTTTTTTGGATTTTCTTACATTTTTATTCTTTATTTGCAACAACAAAAAACAACAACGGACAAGTAAACATCAACGATGCAGTGCACATTTGTAGCGGTTTCAGCCGACAGCGACTTTTCTATCTACAACCTACCGTTCGGCGTATGCTCAGCCGGAGCTGACGCACCTGCGCATGTGGCTGTAGCAATCGGTGACTATGCGCTGGACATGGCCGAGCTTGCACGACTGGGACTGTTTGCAGACATCGCGGGTCTAGATGCCATTGGTGTGTTTGGCAAACCGTACCTCAACGACTACATGGCTTTGGGTCGTCCGGTGTGGCAAGCGGTGCGACAGCGGCTTCAAGATTTCCTGAGCAACGAGCAGAACTCTGTACGCCTGCAGCTAGCTACCAACAACGTGGGGTCTGTGGCAAAGCCTTTGGATTCCGTGGTGATGCATCTGCCGGCACGTATCGGCGATTATACGGATTTTTATGCTTCTCGCGAGCATGCGACCAACGTCGGTGTGATGTTTCGTGGCAAGGATAACGCTTTGATGCCGAACTGGACACATTTGCCGGTGGGGTACCATGGACGCGCATCCAGCGTAGTGGTGTCTGGCACGGGGCTGCACCGGCCGTGTGGGCAAAGACGGCCGGATGCGTCAAAGCCTCCGGTGTTTGGTGCGTCTGTGCGGCTGGACTACGAGCTGGAAATGGCGTTCTTTGTCGGCCCCGGCAACGAATTGGGGTCGCCGTTGACGGTGGAGCAGGCGGAGGAACGTATCTTTGGCGTGGTGCTGATGAATGATTGGAGCGCGCGCGATATCCAGGCATGGGAGTACGTGCCGTTGGGTCCGTTTTTGGGCAAGAGCTTTGGCACCACGATTTCGCCATGGGTGGTCACCATGGACGCGCTGGAGCCGTTCCGCGTACCACAGCCTACACAGGACCCGCAGCCCATGGAGTACCTGCGCGACACGACCGGACGCCCTGGAGGCTACGACATTGCGCTACAGGTGGACATCAAACCAGCCGGCTCCAATAGCTTCTATACGCTGACCAGGTCCAACCTCAAGTACATGTACTGGACGCTGCGCCAGCAACTGGCACACCACGCGGTTGCTGGCTGCAATATGCGGCCGGGCGACCTGTGCGGCACCGGTACCATTAGCGGCCCGACAGAAGATAGCTTTGGGTCGATGCTGGAGCTGTCGTGGTCGGGCCAAAAGGACATTAGGCTGGGCGACAGCGGCATCACCCGCAAGTTCATCCAGGACGGTGACGTCATCCGCATCTCGGGCTTCTGCCAGGCTAATGACGACGGCTTCCGCGTGGGCTTTGGCCAGTGCGCCGGCTGCATCCTGCCACCAAAGACAGATGGTGTCCAGCCATTGCTTTCTTCGGAACAAAGGCGCGACTGAACAGGGCGCCTGCATCACATGTCAGCGCTTTTTTTATTTCAGGCATTGAATAAAAACGGAGGGGATCAGCCAAAAAGGGGGGGACATGCTTTTTCCCCTTGGGTATAAAAGATGGTGTGACTTGGAATCCTATTGCTCTAAACTTCTTTTTTTCTCTTCTAGTTTTGTTCTAGCTGTCGCTTTTTTATACTTTTTGCTTTTGAAATAAGGATACGCATATATTTCCAGCGACACGCCTGCATTTTTTTTACAGCGTGCCGTGCCCAAGCAGCCGGCATCAGACAAACAGACAGACATATAAAACATGGGCACTCAGGCACCAAAAGACCTTTTCAGGCGGTTTGCCTCGAAGGAAATGACTAAACTGACGGTAAGCAAACCAGGATAGATACAAGTTGCGCAAGCGTAGCTGTGACTGCTTCGAAACGTGCGTTTGATGCCCTTTTGTACTGAAGAAGTCCTTATCTTTGGGCCCTTTTCTGATCTGTCCTTTTTTGTCTGTAGCTGAGCCAGTACTACACAGCCGGAAGGTAAGAAAGAAAATGAAGACTCTCTGGCAGAGGGAGAAAATGCAGTGACTTGTCTTTTGCTTTGTACGACCACTGCCGCGTTTATTACTGCTTCTGCTGCTGCAGGTTTTTGCTGCATACCACAAAAATGCCCACTCACATACACGTGCGTTTTTTCTCTCCGGATCTACCCAGCCAATAGGCATCTTTTGAAGCACCGCAACAGCGGCGGCGACGCGCGGTTCTCAGCGTTCCAGCTGACGGCCAAGTTTCTGCACCGCGAGCTGCCGGTGCGCATGGGCCAGACGGTGAGCGGGCTGAAGCACAGCCCGTCGCCGTACAACATCCGACAGATGGGGCGGTTCCGGCAGCTGATGGACAACTACGCCGACGATTTTGCTCTGCTGGTGGACCGCACGCCGGCGCCGACCACGCCCAAGGCCACGGCCGAGTTTGTCGAGGCGCTGCGCAAGCTCAAGGGCAGGTACCGCGTCAACATGTGGATGCTTTCGCAGGCGCTGCGCGAGCTGTCGTCGGCCATCAACAGCAACGACCCGCGCATCGTGCCCGACTTTCTGCTGCCTGGCGCAGCCGAGCACCGCCGGGTTGCTGACCGCCGCGCGCCGCTGCACTACTACTCGTCGACGCTGGCGTACCCCGACCTGTCTGCGCCCATGGCGTACCTGGCGCCCAGCGGCAAGATGGAGATGACCGACCCGGCCACGTGGTCGCAGCTGTCAGGGCCCCCAGCCGCCGGTTGCAGTGCCGCAGCGACGACGCCGCACCAGTGGACGCCCAACCGCGTGTGCTCGGAGTTTTGCGACGAGACGTCGTGCAGGAACCCGCGACTGTGGCCCGGCGACAACACGCTGCGGTGCGCCGAGAACCAGACGCGGCGGTTCTTCGACTGGCTGTACTCGATGAACCTAGGCACGCAGCTGCTGATCGAGGACCATGTGGCCATCCACGACTACGGCCACAACCTGGTGCAGATCATCCAGCCGCTGGAAATCGCCAACCGCGCCGCGCACGACGCCAGCGTGATCTGCCAGCGCCACTACGGCTTTGCCGCCCCCGTCATCAACGTCATTGCGCCGACGCCCGGCGTCACCACCACGTACGTGCCGCACCATTTGTATAGCATGCTGTTCCAGCTGCTCAAAAACGCCCTGCGCGCCACCATCGAGCACCACCAGGCACAGGCCAGTCGCGCGCGCATGCCCGTCGTCAAGCTGGTCATGTCCAGCGGCGACGAGGACGTGGCCTTCAAGGTGTCCGACGAGGGCGGCGGCATTCCGCTGTCGCAGGTCGATGCCATCTGGTCGTACCTCAAGACCACAAGCGATCCGGCCAGCGTCGCCTCGGAGCCCAAGAACGCCGCTCTGAGCTCTATCACCTTTATGAACAGAAACAGCGATATGCCGCTGTTCGGCGCTGGCGACGGCCTGCCCATGACCCGCCAGATCGCCCGCTACTTTGGCGGCGACCTCGACCTCGTCTCCATGGAGGGCGTAGGAACCGACGCCTACCTGCACCTGTCGCGCTCGCGCAACGCCATCGAGCACACGGCCGACCTCAGCACGCTGCTGCACTCCAGCGTATCTGACATGATGGGCTTTTCGCCAGACGTCTCTGACGCCGCGTCTCCCTCGTCATCTGCCTCGTCTGGCCTTGTATGATCTGTCCTTCCGACAAGAATAAGAAGGGCCTGTAAAATAAAATAACATAAAAATCTTTTGGCCACCTCGCTCTAGTCATTTTTATCTTTTTTTAGTATTCTACGACTGAACCACTGTATTTTTCTCTCTGCCTCTTTGCATTTGCGAAACTGAAAAGAAAAAACTGTCTATATGCCTTCGCTGCTGTCCTTGACCACAGACGGCCCACTTGTCGATCCGCCAGCAACCATCTGGCTCTGGTGCTTGGTCTTGAGCGCATTCATTTTCTCCATCATCTGGCCCACCCCCTCCGTGCATTCGTACAGATCACGCAGCGTATCTATGCACACCGACGGGTCCTTTTGGTTCTTGTTCAAGCACTCTTGGTATCTGTCAATGACCGGCTGGCAGCTCATCCGAACCATCTTCATAAGCGTCACGTTCTCGTCCGTGCATTTCGTCAGTGCCTGTCGTAGCGTTGCACAGTCTGTCTTCCACGTCTCGCCATGCTGATCGACACACTGTGCGTATGCCTGGACTTGCTCGCCGCAGTGCTTGTTCACCTCGTCTAGTGTCTGGTCCATGGGTGGTTGAAATAAAAATAGTGTCGGTTATTTACAGAGAGGATTTGAATGATTTTCCTTTAATTTCGTCGTGGTAGAAAAAAAAAGAAAGTTTGTCGAAAGATACAAATGCAGAAGAGATAAAAAAAGTTTGTGGTCTGGGCTTCTTTTCAAATAGATCACCAAAAAAAAAAAGTATGATTGCACGTGAGTAGTTCCCAAAGGCAAAGCCCCCCAAATGGCACTTAAAGCTAGCCAGATGTTTTGACAGCGGTCGCTTGCTAAAAACCGGTTGCATTAGATGTTACATTGCACCAGATATCCCAGCACATTTATATATATATATATACATATTGATAAAAACCAACTATTTGCTGCTGTCATCTGTCATTCTATTTTTTTTACGCAATCTATTTATCCTAATACCTGTATTTATTTCTAATATCCACGACCGCCTACCATTATTTATTGCACACTGGACAATGGCCGACGACTTCTTTCCCGAAGAAATCCTAGAGACGCTTCGCAAGGACCCGCTAAACTCGGCTCTGAGTCCCACTGTAATCAGGGACTTTAGCATTGCGAAAAAATTTAGCGACAACAAAGCAGCTGTAAGTTCCCTGGACTACAACCTGACCGGTACGTTTTGTATAACCACCAGCCACGACGAAAGCCTGCGTATCTACGACTGTATGCGAGGAACCCGCGAACAAGTACTCTATAGCAAAAAATACGGCTGCAACCTGGCTCGTTTTACCGGCCAACCTGGTTACGTCGCCTATGCGTCGACGAAAATCAACGATACCATCAGGTATCTTTCGTTTGAGACCAACCAGTATTTAAGATACTTTGTTGGCCACTCGGCGTTTGTCACCAGTCTTCAGAGAAACAACGATGGCCGTTGTCTAATGTCAGCTTCTGTTGACGGATCTGTGCGTTTGTGGGATTTAAATGCCGTCAATGCTACCAGCACAGCAAAGGTTGGAGGACAAATCGGGGGCGTTGCTGCCGCGTATGATCCATCGGGAATGGTTGTGGCCGTTGCTGTTGACGCTAACCAGATCCAGCTGCTCGATGTCAGGGAGTTTTCTCGTGGACCGTTTGCCTCCTGGTCGATCAGCAACACTACAGGAGACCCTAGCCTCGTCAGCAAACCCGCTGTTTCCGGTATTCGCTTTATCCCGCCGCTGGGCGATTTGCTTTTGCTCGCAATGACCGATGGCTCCACCCAGCTTTGGGACACGCAGACCTCCAGCCATATTGCGACACTATCGGCCGGCCCAACAAATACCATGGACAAAACAGAAGAAAAAGAAGAAGCGCCAGCAATTGACTTTATGAAACGTACGTTTTTAGGCCAGAACCTGTCGGCGACGCCGGATGGCAGCACAGTTCTCTGTGGCGGTCGTGACGGCAATGTTGCTTATTGGGACGTGAAACGGATACTACAGACAAATGAAAGAGACGGACAAGTTGTGATTTCTCCTGACGGGCTGTGGAATGGCTCGCATACGGGTCCTGTGGGCGTTTGTGCGTTTAATCCGTTTGTCATGGAATGTTTTACGGCTGCTACATCGCTGTCAATATGGTCTATCAGATAAAAAAAAAAATAACAATTGAAAAATTTTTTTTTCTGATCATCTGGACTGTCCCCATAGCTACAGTGCTTTGATGCATATTTCTTAAGTATTAGTCTTGAGATAATATCCTCGTTTGGGCTTGAAAGCCGTATTATTATTATTTTTTGTTTTCTTTGCACGTAAATAGTTTTTATTTGATTATATTTCCAAAAACAAGCTGTTTGAGAAAAAAAAAAGATGGCTGGTAATTCAGATAACACAGCTGCTGGACAAACTTCGCCAACCCTAAGCACAGACAAGGCAAAGTCCAAGGCCAAGGATTCCTCTGCTTCAGCTGGAACCTCCAGCAATAGCAACGCTGCCAACACCAGCACAACACCAACAGCAGCAACCAACCCCAACAACAGCAACAACAGCAGCAGCGGCTTAAAGGGTAAAAAAGACGCGATTTCAACCCCCAGAGACAACGGAATAGTCCTCAGCCCAGCAATGGTTGAACAAATGCACAGTATCATAGAAAACCATACTTTACTGAAACGCGACGCTGACAACAACGTACCTTTTACCAACCATATGCTCGACCTAATCCCCATTCCCGCAGAGTTTAGTGCCCCACATATCGAGAACACAGCGCAAGCCACCTCGTATATAAACTCGGAGGCTAATAAAATACGTACTCATCTGGCTGTGGTTCAGCAAACCAAAGATGGTATTACCGATCCGGATGCCAAAAGCAGGCTGGAGAAGGAAGTTGAGGCCTTGGATAAACACATTAAACAGGTGAATAATTTTATGAGATCGTCTTTTCTTTTTGCGTTGTCGGGTAACCCGGCTGCACAGGCATCGTCGTTTGGGTCGTCGAAGCCCCCGTCCTCGCTTAAGAGATCATCGGCGTTGTCGGATGCCAGTAGAGGATCGGCGATGGTTTCTCCGGTGGTTCCGGCTGCCACTCCACTGACACCTAACGTTCTGGGCGTTAAGCAAAAACAACCCACTACCAGTAACGGTGCTTCTACTCCCAGTGTATCGACCAACCCTAATGTCACACATGTGGCATTGTCCAGTGCATTGGCGCATGTGGCCACTCAGAGTACTCGGCAGAGTGGTCCAGTGGACTTGGACAGCGGGTCACGGATCTTATCTAAGCGTAAGATCCAGGAACTAGTTAGTGAAATTGATCCTACAGAGAGATTGGAACCCGAAGTGGAAGATATATTGTGTGATATTGCAGATGAGTTTATTGAATCTGTTACTTCGTTTGCTTGTCAGTTGGCTAAACATCGAAAGTCGGATACGTTGGAGGCTAAGGATTTGCAGTTGCATTTGGAACGTAACTGGAATATACGTATCCCTGGGTTTGCGTCGGAGCAGATTAGGTCGGTTAGAAAAGCAACGGTGTCACAGGCTCATCAGGAAAAAATGGCAGCGATCACAAACACCAAAACTATGAGCTTGTAAACGCGGGAGGGGAGGGTTTGGTTTCTTGTATGAAGACTATTTTTTTTTTGCTATGCTTTTCTAAATTGATGCTATATTTTGTGGAAAATGTCTAAACATGGGCTAGGTACCCTAGCTTTCTAGTTACTCCTTACTCCTGTGCTATATTGTGTTTATTTAACACATTCTTCAAGCTAGAAACTTTCATCGCTGTTTCACACTTTCATTTGAAAAATTAATATAGGATATTTTGCGAACTCGTCAAAAATGAAATAGAAGCAAAAAAAAGCTATTGTGTTGTATGAATAAAGTATGTATTAATGCTGTAAATAACGACAAAATAAAGACAAACTGTATTCATCCGTGATGACGGGCCAGAGGGGCCTCCTTAAGTACGGATGAGGATCGGGATCGGATGGCGGAGAGATAAATCGTACAACATTTTGTCCAGGATTGTAGTCATCCACAGAATTTATCTCGCTGACCTTGGTGCAAATAGAGTCAATGGCATCTTTGTACTGGCTGAAAGGTTCTTTATGCGCCAGCTCGGACAGCATCCTTATTATTACCCGGCACCCCCACATATCAACCATGCTAATATTTGCAAGTCTAGGACAGGCAACGACCAGATAGAGCAGAACATTGGTCAGGCATTCTTGACTACAGCTTAACTTGTTTAGCAATACTTTGGACAAGCACTGGCTCAATGGGAATGCACACAGCGCCTGGGCCATCGTGCTTTCGAAACTAAGATCTTCAGGCTTGAGGCAGTAAGCAAGTTGCTGTAGCTGCGGTGCCTTTTGGATAAGTTGCTCCAATTGCGAAAGAGTAAGCAGGGTAGGTCCGATATCCAATTTCTGTATTCTGGAAAGAGCAAAGCTTTCTAATATCATGTGCAAAAAATAATCGGATTTTGCATCTCTCTGGAAAGCGAAACTGCGCAAGAAAGGAGACGTGTCTAATATAGAGACAATAAGCACAATCTCCTCAATGTTCACAGCCTCGTGAAACGCCAAGTACTTGTGATTTTTCTTTTGGTAGAGGACAAAGGTTTGAAGCTTGTCCAAGCGACACGAGTCGAAAATCGCATATTTGTTTTTGCTGCTTAAAGCTGTGCTTTGCATGCCAATGCTCACATACTTTAGCGACTTGCCGCCATTAAAAAACGGCTTGCTGATAATTGGACAACAATCGCTAACAACCAGTTTTTCGAGGACAGGAAAATGGATCA
The DNA here is from genome assembly GCA_027577815.1 of Coemansia sp. RSA 485. Lineage (NCBI taxonomy): Eukaryota > Fungi > Kickxellomycota > Kickxellomycetes > Kickxellales > Kickxellaceae > Coemansia > Coemansia sp. RSA 485. The sequence continues at coordinate 16,170 of JANBRK010000377.1, forward strand.
CTTCGTAATCGCCTGCTGGTGCTTCGTAGGTGCCTTGCCATTCAGATGTCAGTTCCTTCAAGCAAGGGTATATTATCGGTATTCTATTCTTTCCCTTGAAAACATTCCTCATTTGCTCAGCCTGCATGTGCTTGATAGTTAGCTTGCAAAGAGTGTCTGCGTTGCGTCGAACAACTTCTAATAGCCAATCCTGTTTATTGTTAAAGGAGACGGAATAATGCACCAAACCTGTCAATGCTAACGGACTGGGGCGTATATAAGCAACGTCTCTGGACTCATACTCATAAAAGCTGATGTTCCGAATGCCATCAGTAATCCTGGTAACCATATCGCCCAAAAGCTTGGATGTTTCCTTATTCGTTTTCGAGCTGTCGGCAATGGACCATCTAAAATAAAGTTCTTTAATGTTGGGGGCCATCTGCTTAAGTCGTCGAATAAGCTGATAAACCTTTTTAATAAAATCGACAACATCACTGCAATCCAAGTACTTATCCGACTCATCCGTTATTATTTCCTCCCACTCCCCTTCGCTATTAAGTTCGAAATCGCAATCTGATGTATCGTCGCTGGGCTGTTCGATATTCACATTTACCACAAGAGTGCGTGCAGAGGTAAACAGCAAATCTTTATACTCGGGATTCATAAGCTCTTTGTAGGATCTGTTGATCTTGGATGGATCAAGATTGGTTTGTTTGACCGACACATGTAAGGCTCTGACTTGTTCAGCATACATATAAACCGGCGGCTGGAAACATTTGTAACGACCATAAAAGTCACGGCCTGACAGCTCGTATTTTTCACCGCCAAAATATGCATTTATCCAGGCGTATTTCAAAAAGGACATGCGAAGCGCACGACAACTGTGTGGGAAAAACTGAGCATCAGTGGCATGGTTGTGGTTTATATACCCTTCTGCTGTATTCATCGTATATTCGATAATAGAGTCGATGATATGCAAAGGAAAAGTCTGCAGAGATCGTTGCGTGGACATGGTTATTCACAAGAAAAAGGTTTTATAACGAGTAAACCGAATTTTTAAAATAATTGCAACAAAAAAAACTTTTAAAGCAAACAAAATTACTAGAAACGAAAGAAAAAAGATACATAAGGTTTTATGTGTGTGTGGGGGGGATTTTCATATTTTGTCAACGACTGATCAAACATTTGCTGATTCCCATGATCTCTGATCTCCATTGAAAATAAAATGATGTTCAGGTTTTCTGCTCTATGTTACGAGACCTCCTTTGGCCGTGGCTGGCTTTCTTAATAGTCCGTATCTCGACAGAACCACCGCTCAGCCGACTGTTATACGGCTTTG
>JANBRK010000378.1:0-17472 GCA_027577815.1 Coemansia sp. RSA 485
ACGAGTTCCTCAAGCTTGTTCCCATGCCTGACGGTTTCCGTGAAACCGTTTGCATTGTCATGGCTGCCGATTTTGCGCTCGCGTTTGTCGTAGAAAAGGTCTGCCTTTATCTGTTTGCAGACTACTCGGCCAAAGCCATTGCATGGCGCCAACCAATTGAACAAACAATCAAGATGCCAAACTACGAGCGGCTGGCCTCTACGATCGAAGAAGCCAAGTAAATGTCGATTTTTTATATTAAAAAATTTCTTAATAATGGGGTTTTTAGGTTTCGTTGTTGTAAATAGAATACGGCCATGGCTGGAGAGCAAAATCACTGCATAAAACACTTGTTTTTTTTGGAGTATTCTATTAAGATGGGTATTTAATGCTTTTCTAATAAAATGATAGTGCCGTTCTAACATGCTCCCTTATCAGTCGCTAAAATATTTAGCGCATTAGAACAGAGCAAAATACAAAAGTTTTCTTGATGTAAGTATTCCAAACGATCTTGTTGCATTGCATTGTATCTGTATCTGTGTGCGTTTTGTTTTATCTCTGCATTTATTTATTTCCGATATTTATTATTGCACTAACAAACGCTTATTTGTTTTCTGCCCACTTTTTTTATTTTTCTGTATGTCTCCGCATCTGCTAACGCGATTCGCTGCAAACTGTGAGCCTTTCTTTTTTTACTTTTTTGCCGTAGTGTATCTAATATAAGAAAAATGCAAAATAAAAATAGAAAGAAAAAGTTAACATTTGGGAAAAAAAAATGAAATTATAACAAAACACGGTTGACCAGGATAAGAAGAGTCTAACCAAAAACTCAAGTGAATTAAGACGGGCGCTGTTGCTGCTGCTGCTGCTGCTGTTGTTGCTGGATGTATTGGTTAAAAAACATCTGCTGGAAATTTTGAGGCTGCGATGCAAAGGCCGCCATTGCAGAATGCTGCTGCCCAGCGGTGCTTAGCAGTGCGCTGTTCAGTGCTGCAATGTTGTTCAGCGACTGTTGCGAGATCTGCTGTTGCTGCTGTTGTTGTTGTTGTTGCTGCTGGTTGTTGGCCATGAGCTGCGCAAAAGACTGCTGCGGCGTTTGCTGGAACTGCATCTGTTGTTGCTGTTGCTGTTGCTGTTGTTGTTGCTGTTGCTGCTGCTGCTGCTGCTGCTGCATCTGCTGAAGCTGCTGTTGGAAGAAAAGCTGCTGCTGGATCTGTTGCAGTTGCTGAGCCTGTGGCTGTTGTTGTTGCGGCTGCGGCTGGACCTGTGCTTGAGACTGGGGCAGAGCCTGCGGCTGGGCTTGTGCCTGAACCTGCGCCTGAGCTTGTGCTTGTGCTTGTGCTTGGACCTGGGACTGGGACTGGGCCTGTGCTTGCGCTTGAGCCTGCGCCTGAGCTTGAGCCTGCTGAGCTTGCTGAGCCTGCTGAGCCTGCTGCTGCATCTGCTGATTAGCACGGATTCTGCTGAAAAGCTGGACTGCAAGCGCATCGCGCTTTTGCGGCGGCTGGTTGTTCAATGTCTCTATTGCATCTGCAGGCAGGCTCTTCAGCAAGATACTGTATATCAGCTGCATTTGCTGGTTCGGAACAGCATTGCTCATTGCAGGGCTGGCGACAGTAGGGCGCGCAGCAAACTGTTGCATAGGGCTCATCATCTGCTGGACAGATGCAGCCGAGTTGGCTGGAGTCGACACCGGGTTCCCCAAAGAGCCGCTGCGAGCCATGTTCGACGCGCTAGCTGCGCTGGACATGGGCAGCGTTGATGGTTGCTGCTGGGGCGTCATCTGGATAGCACTAAAGCTTGCTGGAGTCGCGACAGCAGCGCTGGTCTGTGTGGCAGCAGCCGACCCAACACCAGAGGCTGCTTGAGAAGCGCGGAAATCGTTAGAGTGCTGTTGCAGGATCCGTGTCAAATTGGGCGAGATCTGGCGGTTAACAAACGGCAGCGCAACCAGACTGCCTCTGAAATAAGTGATGAATATACCGGGGAACGTGGCCGAGCCGGGCTGCTGGCTGAAACAAATAAGCACATAGAGCGACATTTCGCGAATAGTCGAGCAAAAGTCCTCAAAGTACTTTGTGTTCTCAGCAGACGCGCTCGGGTGGGCGCTGATCTGCACCATCTGGATGCCCATTCGAATGCATTGCTCTGCAAACTGCTCCGAAGCAGAAATGGTCGCATTGACCTTTATATGGTCGGGCCACTCGGCAAGTCGCAGCTCCTGCGGCGAATATGCTATTCCTGGGTATTTGGTTGCGGCGATCAGGCATGACGGCTCGTGGTTCTTGTTGTCGCCCTGCTTCGAGTCCCAGGCTAAAACACCCTGCCACAGCTGGTTCGGCAGCTGCGCGCCTGCTTGAGGCACCTGGTTAACGATGGCGCCGCCGATGTTGATTGCCTGCGTATTGTTCGTACCAACAGCTGGATTGGTAACCGTCGCCTGAGATGCTGCCGGCGAGACAAGCTGAGCATTTGCAACTGTCGGAGTTGGTTGCTGCTGCTGTTGCTGCTGTTGTTGTTGCCGAAGCGCCTGAGTTGCTTGGAGGTTCTTTATATGAACAAACGTTGCTTTTATCGCAGCTATATTGTTCAGGATCTCGGGTTGATCACGGCATACTTCACGCACCTGAGCTTCGAAAGCATCTGGGGTCAGCATTGTGAAGACCTGTCGGATATCGATGTTAAGTCTTGAACGGACAAGATTCAAGGTATGCTGCAAAAGCTGCTGCGCAACGGTAAGAGGCAGGCCAGCCGGCTGGCCGGCTGGCGACATCATGTTTTGTTGAGGCTGCTGCTGTTGCGGTTGTTGTTGCTGAGGCTGTTGTATTTGCTGCTGCGATGTGTTCTGGACAACGTTAGCGCCTGCAGGTGCAACTCCAGCCATTTGGTTTTCCGAGGGCTGAATTCCCTGAGACGCGCCTGGCGCCGCACCGCCATCGACAGCTCCAGCGTTCTGCCGTAGCCTGGCAATCAGCAGGTCCATCTGTCGCTTGATATCGAGACGCTCGTGCTGCTGGCGATTGGGGTTTTGGAACTGGGTAGCAAGAATCACAAAAAGACGCAGGTCCTCTGCAGAGGCACCCCTGTTTCTCAGCTCTCCCAGAATCGCTGCATACGGCGAAGCAGCCAGCTGCTGCACTGCATGGGCCAGCGCCTCCGGCCTCAGATCTAGCTGCGTAACGCCGGCTTGCTGCGGCTGGCTCTGGGGCAGCACATGGGTCTGAGGCTGAGGACCTGCTGGTGACTTGGTCGGCAACGCTGTTTCGCCAGGGACAGCGATCTGAAGACCTGGCTGCTGCTGTTGTTGCTGGTGCTGCATAGCGACCGCATTAGACGAAGCAGCAGCTTGTGCGGCCGCCGGGTTAGGCTTGGCAGGCACAGCAGGGGAATTCGATGCCCGTGCAGCCTTGCGAGAGCCACCTGCCGACTTTTGCCGGCCCTTGGCGCGCACAGTCTTTGGCTGCTCGTCAGTGACGCTAGGGTTACCAGCAGTATCTGCGCCAGCGGCATCGGGATCCAGCTTTTGCTTTTTTGCAAGCGCGGGCGAGTCGGAGGTGTCTGCTTTGTTTTTCTGCGGGATCGTCTGCGCAGCCTGAGCAGCTGGAGGCGCAGGAAGAGCTGGTGGCAGTGCAGCTGTCGCGGCTGAGACAGCGGTCGGAGCCACCAGATGCTGCTGCTGCTGCTGCTGCTGGGGCTTTGCTTGCGTTTGTGGCTGGATCGCTGGAGCAGCGGGCTGGATAGCCGCATTCGGCTGGATCGACATGTGTGGCTGAATGCTAGTTGGCTGCTGCTGGGCAGCGTTTGCCGGAACCGCCGGCGCAATCGGTATTGTTTGAGGGGTCGGCTCGGCAAACTCTGGAGGGATCGGCAGATCGATGCCCATCAGGTGAACGTCAAAGTTGGGTGACATTGCCTGCGGGAGCTCAAGCGGTGACTTTGTCGAAACATTGGCTGTCTTCAAAAGACCTTCTACCTCCTCAATCTTTTTGCCGCGCTCCTGGATAAGCGAAAATGACAGCTTGAGTTCGCGCATGCGCTTGGCAACGTCGTCGAGACCAAAATTGTCGTACCGCATATGGATGTTCTCTCTGCAAGGATCGGCGTACGGTGGCGTGGACGAGACTAGGATAGCGTGACGTTGCTGGACATTCGCCAGATGCGCCTCGGGATCGAACTCGGCAAAGTCGTCAAACATTTCCAGCGCACTGACAAGCCCATCGGTGGCCGCGCACCTGAGCTGACCGCCCTCGCAGAACTTGTGCGCCTTTATTGTCTTTGTGAACTCGCGGTAGTTGGATGTAAAGTATTGCGTGCTGCAAGTCTGTGTCGAATAGGGGTAGTAGTCGCCGAAAAACACGACGCCCAGTCTGACGCACGGCGACGCCTTTGTCGCCTGGCTCTTTTTGCCCGCTGTCTCGACTAGCGTCGGCGTGCGCAGCTGTGTTATAATTTTGGTAATTACCGAATCGTATAGCTCCGGAAACAGATTTTGCATATGCTGCGTGCTCTCAATTACAAACACGCACAGAATATCGCAGCGCTGGGCCGTCCGCATTTGTTTTGGCGCGACCATTGTCGTAAAGCAATTGAAATTTTGCGCAAGAGGACAAAGCCGCTTCTTCCAATAAGCAGCTTCGCGCGTTGTGTGTATGTAAACAGAGGAAAATAAAGGGGGACCACTCGTGCTGTGGTTGTCTTTTGTGTAAATGTCGAACTATAGACGTGTGTACGTGTTTAGGTAGGGTACATGCGTTTGCTCTTTTGAGCAGCGGACAGAGCGTGGAAAGTGAGCTTTTAAAGGACAAGTCTTTAAAAGCACGCAGAGTAGTAATAAATAAAATAAATAAAAAGACAGCTTTGGGTTTTCCAAGGGCGAAAAAAGGACACAAAACACTGAAATGACTGCAAAGGCCGTTTTTGCCCTTTTTTTTACTTTTTTGAAAATGCGGCCAAAGTACGCGCATTTTCAAAAGCTGCACAAGTCTCCCCTAATGCACAGCCAGGAGCCGAGCCGAGCCGAGCCGAGCCGATCCTCTGGCTGCATCAGGGTAATCCGCTCGCTTTTTTTTTGGTACCCTCGAGTGCTTTAATCTCCTTTTACCTTCCTTAACACTTTTTAATATCCATTTTTGATAACCTGTACATTTTCTTTATCTTTTTTATAGACCTTTATAATAATGGCAGATAGCAGCGGATCAACTAGGCCTGAAGACAGCGAGAAACTGAACTTTGACTGGAACGAGTCGCCAAAGCTGGCAGCTAGTTACGATCCCTCAGAGGACTTTACCTGCAAAGCATCGCAGGCCTTTGACCATTGGTTTGCGTGTATCACAGTCGGCAAGCAGCTCAGCAACTACTATCGATACGGCGAAAAGCGCGGCTGCAGCAAGCATTGGGACAAGTTCAAGCTGTGTATGGCTATGAAGATCCGCTCGGAGGAATCGGGAAAGGTATGGCTGATGTGTGTGCATTGCTTGCTAGTATAGATATGTAGCGACTTTATGCGTATTGTGCATGTCTAGAGGGGTTTTATTGATATTTCAAAATTTTTTATTCATTGTTTTGTAGACGATGATGCGCGAGTTCAAGGCCAAGCAGCAGGCCGAGCGCGATTCTCAACCAAACGTTATGGATGTATGGACTGTCAGAAAGTAAGTATCGACTAGAGCAAAGAATACAATTAACACTACGGATTATAGACATTTACTGACGGTCTGTAAGCTGCAATATCTTTCTATTTTATTACCGTTGTCCAAGATAGAGAGCCATGGAAGATGGGCGAAATTCCGGAGTATAACCCAGATCAAGACAAAAAATCTAGCTCGACCGCATTCTGAACCAAACATCCGTTTAGTTTTCTAGAGCAGAATACATTTTTTATGTATATTATAAATTCAAAGTTTTTAATTTGTGTGTATGTTTTGTTAAAGAGATGACATGTTGCTGGGCTTTTCGTGGAATGCAGGGTCGATAATACCAACGGAAGAAGCTGAATCGACGCGATGGCCAGAGCTTCTGGATCTCGACCGGATAAACAGGGACATCAGCTGGTGTAAAAGCCCAGCAGTGGCAAAGATACCGCTGGTTGCAGCGCAGATACGCACAACGACGCTTAAGAATCCGTCGCGTTTTTCGCGGATTGTAACGGTGATCGGCTCAATATGATACTCAAAGAATATACCGGGCGGCTTGGTTTCCAAGTCATAGTTGTCAGCACGCGACCTGTAATACTCATTTACGGCATACTGGTTTGTTTCCAGAACATTTAGTCCGGGGTCGATGTAGACTGTTGGCACGACTGTCACAAAGTAGCTGAATGCTGAAAAGTGCTCCGACGACAGATGGAACGTGTTGTCCAGAGGGTTTACCAGGTTTGGATACAGCGGACCAAAAGAGAGCTCATCGATATGGTGGGTAAAGTTTAGCACCCGGTACGGCACAAATGCACCACCATGGCCGTGTCCATAGGCAGTGATATGCAGCAGCCCAGAAACCTTGCCGACCATGACCGAGCCCTGTATGTAGCAGGCAGCATCCTCCAGTCTGTCGATTCGTTTGGCTCTCTCTATTCCGGCCGGCAACTTTGTGTGTCTGCGTCTTCCAGCTGCCTTTGCCATTATGTCGTGTACATGCATATCGTCGATATCGTTGACCGTTTTGTACCCATGCACGTCGCCAAAGGCGTTTTTGGAAACAACTGGCAAAAGATCGATAGCCGAGTGCACGTTCTGGCTGGTACCGCTGACATCCAGGACGTCCACACGGATAAGCTGACAGGGCATGGCCACGGTCATGCCGATGTTGATCTGAAGCGGGTGTTGCATGTTGCTGTCTATGCTGAACGACTGCTCTTGCTTGTATTCGAGATACTGCTTAATCTCGCTTCCGACCACGAATAGCATGGCAAACACAACCAGAAGACTCAGAAACCCTCCCGAAGAGCTGCGGTCCTGATAAACTGTCTCCATCTTGTTGAAGGCATCCAGCCTTCGCAGCCTGTGTCGCCACCCGTTGTTCATTTGAAAAGGTAGTAAAATAAAAAGTGGTTTGGCCAATTTAAACAAGTAAATGAAGCATAAAAAAAAGAAAAGGAACAAACTAACAATAGAGGCAAAAAAAATATGAACAATATAAACCTCTAAAAAATTTTTATGTAAACTTTGTTTTAAACACTGGAAAAAAAACACAGGATCTATTCAGACGGAACAGAGCACAGTACACGCATTCCGTGCATGTCCTTGAGCTCCTCCTTGAGCAAGCTGTTGACCATTTTGGTCTGACCCACCCTGCTCTTTCCACGGAAACACTCTGCCTCGATCTCCACCACGTACATCGAGCCGCAGCCGCCCGAAGAGTCCGTAACAGTGAGCTTGGTCGGCGACAGCTCTCTGTGCAGCTTTTCGTAAATGTGTTTTTCGCCGTTCGTCCCAAACGACGGCTGGGCGGAATACAGCCTACACACAGCCGATACTGGTGATGATCTAGCGATAGCAAAGGCGGTAACCGGCCTTGTAAGCAACGTCTTCGTCCGTAGAAGCATATCGATGTGAAATTTGTATTTGGTAGCAGTTTTTTTCAGCTCGCTCTTTTTTTTCGTAGCTCGCAAGAATAAATAAATGTAGAAATTAGAGAATGTAAAAGAAAAATAAAAACGAAAGCAAATTGTAGAGAAGAAAAAAAGGACGCCAAGTCGTAAGAAATCTCAAGCAAACAAAAAAACGGATAAAGCAATGCGCAATTATAAAGCGCACTTTTTTTTAGTATCTCCCATCAAAGATCTCCCCTGCGAGCTGAGTGACAAAGACACGAGCCTACTGAAGGATCATGATGTATCGGCTCTTTTCAGCGCTGTACACTCGCATTCCGGTGGGGTCCCAGAGAGCATCGCACACAGGCGACTTGTGGATATCCAGCGAACGCACCAGGTCGCCGCTGTTGACGTCCCATATGTAGAGCTTTCCGTCGATGGACCCGGCCATCGCAAAGCGCTCGTCGGGGCTGAGAGAAGCACGTGCCCAATTGCGGCTCGGACGGTAGCCGGCAGCCGACATGACGGTCAGTACGTCCAGCGTGGACGCATCCACCAGCTTGAGCGTGCCATCGCACGAGTTAGTCAGGATACGCGTGCCCGAGCGGTTGGCGCAGACAGACATGACCTGCTCCTTGTGGATGGTGGCCTCACGCAGCTTTTTGCCCGAAGCCGAGTCCCACACGCGGATGCTGTTGTCCATGTGCGCAGTGACGATACGCGAGCCGGCGCTGTCCAGCACGTCAATGTCGTGGCAGCTGGACACGGTGAACAGGGTCTTGATGCACAGACCGCGCTGCGTGTCCCACACCTTGACGGTGCGGTCCTGGCTGTATGTGAAAACACGGCTGGCGTCCGTGCTGAACTTTGCAGTGACCACGCTGCCGATGTGGCCGCTGAGCGATTTCCAGTGACGGCCGGTGTCAAGCTTCCATATGCGGGCGGTGTTGTCGCTGGACGCGGCCAGCAGCATCGAGCCGTCGGTGCTGATCTCCACGTGGTTGACACCCTTGAGGCAGCCAGTAAGCGAGTAGATGCTGTCACCGGTGGCCGCGTCAAACACCTTGACCGTCGTGCTGTGGCCGCCGACAGCAAGCAGCTCGCCGTTTCGGGACAGCGCAATCGAGTGCAGCTCCTCCATGCGCGCATCGATCTTGCCCACGGCGCTACGAGGCGCGACTGACCCTCCGTTTTGCGCACTCATCGGCGACAGGCCAAAGAACCTGTCGTCCTCAAACATCGCGGTGCCCATCTGCGGCGACAGCGCCGCCGACTTGCGCCGAATCTGCTCGAGCTCGTGTGTCACCTCGTTGACCTTCTCTGCCTCCTCGTTCATCTTCTTGAGCCACCGCTTGACCAGGTCGTCGTTTTCAACCTGCAGCCGGCCGCACCGTTCCTCAATCTGCACAATCTCCAGCTGCAACGCACTCATCTCGTCCTGCAGAATCTGGATGGTTCCGTCTTTTTCCTTGAGCGTATCCTGCAGGTCGTTTATCTTGTTGTTGGTCCGCCGCAACGCCTCATGCGAGTCACTGATCTCCAGCTCCTGCTGACGCAGCCGCTCGTCGTTCTCGCGCATCTTGTCGCTCAGGTCCAGCAGCCTTTGCGCGTTTGTGCCCTGGGTGCGATAAAGCGCCGACCGCTCCTCCTTCAGCGCCTCAACCTCGCGCTCCAGGTCGTTTATACGCTGCTGCGCTAACGTCGTGCCTCGCACGTTTCCGGCACCGCCACCGATGCCAACGCCGTGCTGGTAGTTCTCAAACATGCGCTCGTGCTCGCCCTGCAGCTCCCGCGACCGCGCCTCGACCTCGCGCGAGTGGTTGGCAAACTCTCCCACTTTGCCAGCAAGCCGGTTGTACGACTGAATGACCTTTGCCACGGTGGCCACCCGCACTTCGCGCTGCTCGAGCTGCGCCAAAAGTCGGGCCTCCCACCCTGTTTTTACCTGCGCCATGAGCGGTCCGATGTGTCCAGATATAGTCGGGGAGCGAGTTAGTGAAGTAGAGCAGCAGTAGCGCCGAATGGGGGGCGGATAAGAATAAGGGTTCTCTGAAGGAAAGGCTGTGTTTGTGCGTCGACTGCAGCCTGTTTGTGTTGAGTCAGTGTCTGCGGGGTTTTAAATGTAAATAAAAAACGAGCGTGGAATGGCAGAGACCAGAGCTGAGTGGCCTATTAGCTCTGCTTTGGCAATAAAGGAAATTACAAAAGCAGCAGTGCTGAAAATGAATGAGTAAACGAAAAAAAATAAAAAAAAAACAAACAAAGCTCGACTGGGGGGAAGGATGAAAAAGGTCTCATGGTTGTGGTGGTGACGAAAAAAGGCGGTTGGAACATCTGCTACATGCCATCCATCCATGGCTCGGCTCATTTCTAATGCCATGCAGCTGTCCAGGCATCGCAAAAACACGAAAAGAAAAGAAAAGCCAAACCTTTTTTCTGCGCTTGATTCACGGATGTGCACGGCCAGAACCAGAAAAGGGGAAAATGTCACTAGACCAAATGAAGGTCCGCATCGGCATTTGCTTATGCGCGATACTGCGACATCTTGGCTGGCAAGCAGTCCAGCATTCCGTTTTAACAAGTGAAAACAGGGCATATGTCGTTTAAACAAAAAAAGAGTGAAAAGGAAAAGAGTGGCAATGCTGGTCATGTAGCAGGCGTGCAGCAGGCAGGCAGGCAGGCAGGCAGGCAGGCAGAGAGGGTCGGCGTCGCGAAGAGCCAGAGCATCCCGGGCAGGGTAAGTGTTACAAGTGACGGGCCCTAGCACGCACAGGCCTGGCTCTCCTGGTCGTCTGCGTCGATTCTAATGGGATCAGGAAAGTCGTTGTAGATGTCGGCCTCGGTCTCCTGGTCCATGGCGTTCTTGACCACCGTCCTAAACGCATTTTCAACATTGATGTCCTTTTTAGCGCTGGTCTCAAAGTACGGGATGTTACCCTTGGACGCACACCACTCCATCGCGCGCTTCTGCGACACCGCACGCTTACCCTCCATGTCGATCTTGTTGCCCACCACCACAAACGGGAAGCTCTCTGGGTCTCGTGGCCCGACCTGGATCAGGAACTCGTCGCGCCAGCTGTCGAGGTTTTCAAAGCTGCGCAGATTTGTCACGTCGAAGCATAGAATACAGCAATCGGCGCCGCGGTAGAACGCTACGCCAAGACTCTGAAACCGCTCCTGCCCAGCTGTGTCCCAGCACGATACATCGGCTATGCGTCCATCGCCCAGGTCGACGTCTTTTTTCATAAAATCGGCCCCGATGGTCGCCTTGTACTGCGTGCTGAATGTGCCCCGGACGTACTGGTGCATCAACGACGTCTTGCCGACGCCACTGTCGCCCAGAATGATGGCCTACATGGTAATAAAAGCAGCGTGTGTATGCCGTTGTTTAAAGGGTGGCATCAGCAGATAGGTCCACAGAGAAAACAAAGACGGTGGGTTTTTGCAGGTTAGCAACACATGAAACAAGCGACCGTCGCTCAATTCTAACCGACTCTGCTAAAGAAACACATACCTTGATATAGGTGGATCTCCTCGACGAGAAATTTCTGTTGTACATTGAACTAGCGGCGTTAATGGAAGAACCAGTTAATTAATTGTATAAAGGGAAATTGGTCAGAAAAAGGGCAAAAAGAAGAAAAAGGGCTGGCGAAGAAGAGTGCAGCTGTGTGAAGAGTGCAAAAGGATGCTAAAAAGCGACTTTTCTGCACGTGCATCTTTTTTCACTTTTGTAGTTTCTGGAACTTCTGGGCCTGGGCCATTCTTCCTGCTGCTGCTTCTCTCGTCCACCCAGAGCCCGGCTCTGCAAATGACCCGTGCCAGCCATGCCCTAGTCCGACCCGGCACCTGACGCGGCAGCAGATGGCGTCTCTGCCTGACAGCGCAGAGCAGGGTTTCCTTGAAGACGTACTGCAATAGTCTGCTAAAGCGTGCCGAAAGTAGGAAGCAGCACCTGCTCGACCACCACCTCCTCAAAAACCCATCTGTTTAGCTCAGCTCAGCTCAACATTGTTTAGCTCGGACCAGCTCAGGTCAGCCAGCTCTTTGCTCAAAGTCGCTTTTGGCGATGGGCTTCATTTTTTCCATCTCTTTTGTGTTCAGCCCTTTCGTCATCGCTTTTTTCCCTCCTTTTTGCCTCATCGTTATTTTTTTCTGGGGGTGTTGCTTTTTTAGCCTTTTTCATCTTTGGTCTTTTAGTTTCTTTTTTTGTTTCTCCTGTTCTTTGCAAAGTCTTTAGTTCCGCCTTCAAAAAAAAGCACCACATACAACTTGACTTGGCTATCTGTTTTTCTCACTCTGTTTTTCTTGCCTTATTGCGTTTGCCAATGGACGAGAACAAAGACACCGGCTTTACGCTACGGGTGCGCCAGACAAACGGCGTGGTGATTGAGCAGGAAATTAGCAGAAAAGGCGTGCTAATTGGCGAGCTCAAACAGCTGCTTTCTGAGCGCACCGAGATTCCTGTTGATAGAATGAGACTAATGCTGGGAAGCGACATTTTGAATGACAGCCGTTCGCTTGAATCATACAGTAAGTATATCGCTTTACTCACGCTGCTTACACGAGCCATACTCGTTTTTTGTTTCGCCAGCGCCGTAGTGGCCGCAGCATGTCCCCGCTGCCAGATAATTGTCTGTTGAGTAGCTGCTACTTTTAGACTATTCTTGGTGGGCCTTGTTCGCAATGTTGAGACTTGCAACAGCAAGTTGCTGGCTAGAAGCACGCGTGATTAGAGTTGCATCTATGTCTATTGAGCGCTTTGTTCCGTATTCGCTAAACGCGCGCTGAATTCCATCCTTTTGTCTTTCTTGCTGTTTCTTTTTGCTTTGTTAGACATCACTGACAGCAGCACCATCTTGCGACTGGTCCAGCTGGCAGGTAACCAGAACAACCATCCACGCGACGTCACCGGAATCATCTCTGCCAACGCGCCGCCGCCTCCAAATCCAAACTCTCAATTCAACCCGGCACGCCAGGTAAGCAAAAGCAGAAGCAAGCAGAGGCGGCCGACGCATTGTCGATGAGCTGCCTGCTAATGCCAGTCCTTGCTGGCCTAAAACAGATATCAGCACAGGGTCATTCATGTAAACTCTCTGCCAGCGGTTTTTTTCTTTATTTCTTTGACTCTACTGACAGAAAGCAGCAGCCATTAGCTACTATTTGCTGCTCCTAGCCTTATTACGTGAACACATGCGCCTTGCATTACATCGGAATTTATCTTTTTTTTCTTTTCTTTGGCACAACAACACGCCATGAAGACCACCATCTGTTTTTTTGCTTTGATTTTCATCTTTTTCCATTCAATGCCTTACGAGTCCGTGTTCATTGCTGGTTATCTAATTCTCAAACATATCTTTGCCGTGTTCCCCGCTGTTTACTTTTTGCCTTTTCTATGTTTCTGTGTAGCTGTTTTTGGCAAACCCGCAACTGGCGCAGACGCTGATGATGGCCAATCCGCAGATGCGCGAGGCCATGGAGAATAACCCAGAGCTGCGGAACCTGATAAGAGATCCTCAGATTATGCAGCAGAGCCTAGATGCCGCCCAGAATCCTCAGCTAATGCAAGAAGTTCGGCGCAACAACGACAGAATGCTTTCCAACCTCGAGCTTGCGCCAGGGGGTTATGCACACATCCGGCGTATCTACCACAACATCCAGGAGCCGTTGAACCGCGCGACCGAAGACAGGTCCATTATTCCGCTGGAAGAGCTCAATCAGCGCCGCGCACGGATACTTGGCGTTACAAAGCCCGACGGATCGAAGATAAACACCACTCCGTTGCCCAATCCCTGGGCACGAAACAGATCGCGATCGAGCTCGCGTCCAGCTATGGACATGCGCAATCCGTTTGCCATGTTCGATTCGGTATCTCACAACGCTGATCGGCTTGCTCGTCTCGACATTTCTGCAAACCAGCTTTCGTCGTCTCGAGAGGCTGGCCGGAACCGCTTGAACGATCGCTCAGACACTCCGCGGAATCGGACTCAGTCCCAGTCCCAGTCTCAGTCGCAGTCTCAGACTGTCTCTCATATGGGCGACATACCATTTTTTGCATCTTTGCTGCAACAGCACAGCAACCGCTTGTCGGCAAACGGAGCCAGCCGTCCTGCAACAACAGGCACCGGTGCCGTCACACGACCATCCCTTTCATCGTCGCAGTCGGATTTGGACTCGCAGCGGCCAACGCAGATGAGCGCAATGTCTATTGTCAACCCGGCATACGCAGGGGATGGCGGCAACAGCACAGCATCGCAGACGCTGCTAGACGAGAGCCGGGCCAAATTCCGCAGCGAGCTTGAGCAGCTAGAGGAGATGGGCTTTGACAACGAGGACAAAAACCTACAGGCATTAATACAGACTGACGGCGATTTGGCCTTGGCTCTAAGCATCATTGCCGATGAAAGCGATGACTAAAAATCTTACAACACAAGTGATATTTTGTTTTTGTTTCCGGCTATTAAACGGCCCTATATTTTATTTTTTTTTCTTTCGAATTTCTTTTTATGTTTTAGATAAGTTTTTATAAAAGAACGAAAAAAAAGCCAAGAGTCTAAGTTCGAATACTGCACACAACCCTGCATTTTAGTTCAAGCCCGATCAGCGACAGCAGGCTGCCACGACTCGAACTTTGGACGGACAGTGTTGTAGGTGACACTGGCCTTTTTTGTCCCAGTATAGTTCTCGTAGTGCGGGTAGGCCATCCATTTGGGTCTATGCATGGCCTCTGCGTCCTCGGCAGCAGTCGCCTTGGGAACCTCGTCAGTGACCTTGTGGAGCCATGAGTGCCAGCGAGGAGGAATCTGCGACGCATCCATATCGGCATGGCTGGCAGCTGGAATGCACCAGCGTTCACGACCATAGCGTTCCTCCGGATTGACAAAGTAACGGTTGCCCAATTCGTCGACACCTACGAGTCTGCCCCACTTGGCATCGTCCAGCTTGCGGAAGATCTCGAAATTCTGACGAGGCGACTGCTTCAGACTGAACTTTAAGAAACGAACAAGCGACATTGGTACTGGATTTAGTGTTTGGCAGTCAGAGATATAAAAAATAAAAATAAAACAAAGTGTAATTTACAAGAAATCGAAACTTGGAAAAGTGAGGGTGAAAAAAAGAAAAAAAGAATAAATGGCATGTGTTATCTAAAAGCTTTTTTTCTTATTTTTTTAGTAACCCTATTTTTTACCTACTCTTATTTGCACACTATTTTCTTTAATTTGTATTTTATGGCAATCAACCTGCTCAGCCGTAGAACAGTTGGCCTGGCGCTGCTGTTGTGCGTAGTGCTTATCTGGGTCGGCTCCTCGTTTCTAGTGAGCAACCTTTTTGGCGAGCAAGAGTATAACAGGCCTTTCTTTATAACTTACATCAACACTGGCACCTTTTCGTTCTATCTCGTTGGAGTATATCTGTCTCACTGGCGCAAAAGAAGGCGGGACGCAGCATCTAGGTCATGCGGTGTGCGTAAGCGCTCACGCAGCGATGAAAACCTCCCGGTTTGCAGTGATGCGGCTCTGACACCGGACCAGCGGCCTACCGAGCCTGCGTCAGCAGAAGAAGCGCCTTTGGTGGCCAGAAACGTAGCTGTTGTGTACCCGGACCTCCCACAAAGCGACAGGCTCTCTACGCGAGAAACCATAGATCTGGGCATCCGTTTCTGTATCTTGTGGTTTGCTGCTAATGTCACGCAGAACGCATCTCTGGCATACACAAGCGTGGCCAATTCGTCGATTCTGTGCTCTACCTCGGGGCTGTTCACGCTGATTATCGGAGCAGTCGGCGGTGTCGAGCAATTCAATTCCATGAGGCTGATAGCTGTGCTTTCCAGTATCCTGGGCGTCTACAGCATAGTCAAGTACGGCACGCCGACGGCAGATGCCTCTGCCATGCCTCTATCGTGGCTTGGCGACATGCTTGCCCTGTCCAGTGCTGCCCTGTATGGCTGCTACACCACGCTTCTCAAACGTCGGATTGGCGACGAGTCAAGGCTTGACACTCCACTGTTTTTTGGTGCTGTTGGATTAGCAAACATTCTGCTTCTTTGGCCCGGGTTCGTGGTTTTACAATGGACTGGAATCGAGCCATTCCAGCTGCCTCAGTCCACAACCCTGTGGATGATGATTCTGGTCAATGCTCTAGTCGGCACTTTTCTGTCTGACTACCTCTGGCTCAAATCTATGCTTATGACATCGCCATTGGTGGTTACCTTGGGTTTGTCGTTGACTATCCCGCTGAGCATGGCTGGTGACATTATTTTTAAGAGCTTGGACGTTGCTCCGCCTTACTACATTGGCGCACTGCTGATCCTCTCTGCCTTTATTGCTGCGAATGTTTAGCTTTTATCTGGACATTCTGGTTTTGGTTTTCTATTATCATATCAATTTATATTGCATTCTTCGCAATAAGGCGAATAAAAGTAACGATTTGTAGGATTGCTTTAGCTGACTGGCCCCAGGTGTATAGAATCTAACTACGAATCTTTGCATCCAGACACACATATTTAGATATGTTCCAAACACTTGATTGAAACTAAAACAGACTTGACATATGCAAAACTAATAAAAACTCAATTATTCATACATATGAGCTGCTTGTCTGCAAATTCAAGGATATGGCTCCTTGGATTTCTAATCAATTCCAAAGCTTTCGTCGCTGTGATATCATCGCATTTAACAATGGAAAGTAGGGATCACAATTAGGGATCTCTACCTGAGAATCAAGAGTGTTTAACGCAAGGTTTATTCGGCAAAACAAAGACACACATCTGGTCCCGTCTAGTTTTATTCTGAAAATATCACAGCGGCCTTTTCAATCAATTTGAAATAAATAAAAAATGTAACCGAAAATTAAATTTTTTAAAGACCATGAGCCGATAAAGTCGGTTGAATAATGTATGGGTCGTAAATACTTTTATCGCCAACATGGACATAGCAGTTGAATACCCGTGAGTTCTCGATATGATAACATGGTTTAGACGTTTTCTTGCTTACCTCGCAAGCTTTTTCAAACGACATGGGGATGTCAACGTGGTTAAATATCATATCCTGAACTTCCAATGGCAGCATGCTAACACGGGATGGCACTGAGGAAACAGTCTTGACCCACCAGTCTTTCTGCTGAGGAGGTACTATAGCTGTGGACACTATGCGAACTGAGGGATCAACAAAATACATAGTCATTCTTTTCAGATCACTGCATCTATGAAACCCGTTGCCTTGATCGTAGACATTAGGATAACAGATAAGACGTCCTTGTTTGACATTAATATCTCCTGCTGATTGAACATGCATATCTCCTTTGTCATTGGTTCTAAACCCATATAAAGTATTGTAGGTCAACATATCACAGCTACTTCCAATTGAATCAAGGTCTGTCTTAATAGCTTCCTGGAATTCAATCGTAAGCGGCTTTTCGCCTTTGCTGTCGTAATAGTATTCTACTGTCGCGATGATATTCTCCGAAGCCGTGTCGGATAGAGATGTCATACCCTTGCTTATTTCTACAACCACCTGCAGATTCTTGTTTCGCAGACTGTATGGAACAAGTGGTCTTTCCGGTTCGACAAACTCTTCTGGGTCTGGCGTAATGTCAATGATTGTATCTATCCACTCATCGACGGCTTGGCAGTATTCTCTATTATCATATTCCTCGCTCTCCATACCAAATTTGCCTCCGAGATTTGCTGGATGTTCAATGGGAGCTTTTAGGCAGTATTCAAAGTTGTAAGGTATGCGCAAGTCACGCGGATGCTCCCAGTCAGTCAAAGCCTGCTCGAGCAGCGGGATGGCTTTTGAGATAATCTTGGAAATTGACGTGTACATGTCCGCATGTCCCTCGGGATGGATGTTGTTGATATAGGACTTGAAATCGACTGAGCCATCTTGATTAACATATATATCTGTAGGCAGCCAGTGACGCGCAGTTGGATCAGTCAGCTCAAGATACTTTTCGTTAAATGGAACAAA
>JANBRK010000379.1:0-17459 GCA_027577815.1 Coemansia sp. RSA 485
CTCTCTCGTTTAGCCCCCTCTCGTTAGCCCCTCTCGTTTTAGCCCCCTCGTTTAGCCCCTCTCGTTTTAGCCCCTCTTTTAGCCCCCTCTCGTTTTAGCCCCCTCTCGTTTTAGCCCTCGTTTTAGCCCCTCGTTTTAGCCCCCTCTCGTTTTAGCCCCTCTCGTTTTAGCCCCTCGTTTTAGCCCCCCTCTCGTTTAGCCCCTCTCGTTTTAGCCCCTCGTTTAGCCCTCGTTTAGCCCCCTCTCGTTTTAGCCCCCTCGTTTTAGCCCTCTCTCGTTTTAGCCCTCGTTTAGCCCCCAGCCTTTTTTTTACTTACTCAATTTTTTCTTGTGTTCTTTGTTGCTTTTATGTTGAATATACCTTTATATTATATAAATAAATTATTTAATTTCAAATTCATAAACAATTCAGGTATTAGAAAAAAATATAAAAGACAGTTTACTTTTTCTATACCCATTTAGAGTATAGAAAAAAGGCTTATTATTTTTTTTTTTAGAAAAGTGGGGATGGAAAAGCCTCTTGCAGAAAGTGGACTAGCCCCTTATTCCACTGATCTTTATTGTTAAAAAGGTTAAAATCCATTCCATGTATCAATATTTACACACTGAATACTATCATTATTTTTTACATTATAATCAAGCAAATTTTCATCTTGACTGATTAGAGAACCAATTTTACCATTCACATGAAAATACTGCTTTTCAATATCCAGGCCTGTCACATGAGATATTCCCTTTGCTATATCTTTAAATTGATAGTTTCTGTTTACTTTCACCCTTATTGGACCTCCTTTTAGATTGATACCTTTGCATGCATCTTTATCTTTCCAGCCAAGGAAGTTTACATCAACTATAATCTCACCACTCATAGTTTATGTATTATAGTCAATAGGTATGTGGTAGAGCAGAGAGAATAAAGTATAAAACATGAATATGTTGAACTTTTGGATTACACAAAAAATTTTTTGTATGTCAAAGGCACACACTATTTATGCATATTTTTTTTATTATTTCTATGATTTCTCCCCTCCTCTCCTTTTTTTGTGTAAGAGCACATACATGGTTTCAAAGCACTTTCATTTGTACATGAAAAGGCACAGCAGACAGTGCACTTTGAAGTCATTGAAGCGTGCAAAAGAAGCATTGGCAAAAGAAAAACAAAAGAAGAAAATTAATTTATCACAGTCAACGAATTCCGCAGTAAGCAAATAAAGAACAAAGAGAGGGGGTCTTTTAAATATTTTTTCTTTTAAACAAAAAAAAAAATAATAAAGATCTCAACATCAATGCGAAATAGGGTCAGTAAAGTTGGAAGGAAAAGTGCCTTGTACAGATTTGCCAGTTCTTCTGTCAGTCAACTCGCCCTCCCACCACCCGTCGGGGCTGACAGCAAAAACAGAAATGACATCGCCTTCTTTAATACTCAGTTCTTTTTCGTTTTCCGCATCGTAGTCGTATAAAACCTTGACATAAAACAAGATTTCCTTCCCAGTTTCAGAAACCTGGTTGCTGCCAGCAGCGGCTCCTGAGCTTGGTGGCTGCCGTTTTTGCACGGGCTGCTGCGGACTAGCGCCATAACTCCCAGCCATCACACTAGGCGCCCGTTGCTGCTGCTGCTGCTGTTGGGACATGGTTCGGAGAATCGGCGAATGCGACATCTGCGTTGGCGGCCTATTAACAACGTTGGTATTATTGGTGGTCACATACTGCGGCGAATGCTGCTGCTGAACAGGCGTAGCCGACCGATACGCCGCATTAACCTGTTGCTGCTGCTGTGGTGATTGCTGCATAGGAGCAATTCCTACGCTCCCATAGTGCATCACAGGCACTGGATGGATTCCCGCAGAAGACATGGGCCGGCTTCCCCCACCAGCTCCGACAGCTTGTTGATACGGACTGCTTGGCGCCGAATTAGGAAAGGGCTGCTGCTGCTGCGGCGACGGATGCATCTGCGTAGTAGCCGTCAGTGTCCCGAAATTACCCGTATGCTGCTGCGACGGCAAACCAGGGCCCGAAGCACCATTAAAAGTGCTAGAGCGCGTTCTAGGTGATCCCATAAGCGGCGGCGGCGGCTGCTGTTGGTTTACATAGCCAACGGGTATTCCATATGCGTTCATATCTGGAACCGATGATGGTTGCTGGCTAGGAGTACCTGGACGATGCTGAATAGGCGGACCCATTGGAATCGGCGTTTCGGTACCGGTTCCGCGATACATGCCGATACTGCTAGGCGCACGAGGATCCATCGGCGCTGCTGTTCCGTACATGTTGTTGATATACGCATTTGCAGTAGACACCACGTCGTTGGTGGGTCGCATAGCCATTTGCGAATTGGTTCTCTGAATAAACTGTTGTTGTTGTTGTTGTTGAGGCGCTCCAGAAACCATTCCGTACATATCGTTGTTGCTTGCCCTACGGAACGTGTTGTCAGCACTTATGGGGCCCTGCATAGACGAAGCAGGCCGACTATTCCAATTAGCGCTGCCGCCGCTAAACAACTGATGCACGTGCATCGGCTGTTGCACAGAAGCAGGACCGCCAGACCCGGCAGCGCCTGCCGCGTGCATCGAAACAGGCCGTTGCTGCTGCTGCTGCTGTTGACGAATAGATTCCTGCGTCTGCGGCCGCGACATCGTCGTAGAGTGCGCCAGAATCGATCCCGAACGCGCAGTGCCGCTGCCAGTAGTACTAACAGAGTTGAACGTATTATGGTTGTTGTTGATATACGATCCGTGGTCGGGCGCCGGGATAGCAGACGTCGGCGTGCCGATACTGACGCCGCTCATGCTGGTCGTAGGTCGATGATGGCTGGCGCTGGTTTTTGCCGGCGTCATTATGGGATGCACGTGCGACGACGACGACGACGAAGCAGCAGCAGTATTAGTCTGCGAATTCTCGCCCGTCGCAGCCGCAGCTGAAGCTGAAGCCTGTGCAGCCTCGCCCGCTAGCTCCGGATCCGGCGCTCCCGTCCCAAACGTGTGAATAAACGTAGCAATGTCCTCGGCAACGCTGACCTTCTCCAAATCCATGCGTATTCTCTCCATAGACTCGTCGTCGGCGACACACGAGCCAGACACCAGGTTCGTGTAGGTCCACAAGCAGGTCTTCAGATACTCAATCCGCTCCTCCTCCAGGACCTGAAAAACGTCGCAGGCGCCTTTCCACACATTGTACCATTGCATGTCGGCGTCCTTCAAGCGCGCACGCACATCGATGTACTCGGACTCGGTGGCCTTTTGCTGCATCTGCGCCCTGTCCAGCTTGCTCTTCAGCTTCGGGTCGCCTACTCCCTGCAGTCCATTGACCTGCAGATCCAGGTCGCCCACCTTTTTGGTATCGCTACGACGCTTGTCCTGCAGCTTGCGCAGCTGCGACCGTAGAGTGTTGCGTTCGCCCTCGGTTTTCTGTATAACCATGGTTTGCGCCCTGCGTTTCATCCTCTGGTCATTGATGAACTGGCCCAAGGGCTTCTCAATCTCCGACCGCAGCTGTCTAGCCAGCTCCATATGGCTCTTCGCATTGGTCTCCATCTCGGTACGCACGCTGCGTAGCGCGTCCTTGATGCTGCCCACCTCCTCGCTGCCCAGCCCGGATCTCGACAGCTTGCTCAGTTTTTTGCCCATGTCTTCTTCCACATTGGCCCTGGTGGTGATCATCTGCAGAATGTCCGCGCACGTTTGTTTGGCGCTCTTCAGCTTATGCATCAACACCGAAATGCAGCGCTCGTCGGTCGACCAGAAATTGTCTGCAAACCGTTCGCTACATACAAAATCGGCCGCTATTTCGACGCCGGTCTCGGCTACCGATACGTTGCCGTTCGACTTTACCGTGCTGGCTATCGTTGGAAGACCATCGTTGGTGTCGTGGCCGGACGCCGATGCTGGCGGCTGGTCTTTGCCAAGCATGCCAAACACGAAGCTACTGAAGAAAATAAAAAAAAAGTATACAATCGCGGGTGATTAATTGACTGGCGCTTGCTCAAGTACATACTAAATTCAAGTGCAGAATGCTAACGAGTAATTTATATGCTTACCTGTACTTCATCGTATGTCAAGAGATTGTAAATGAAACAACAGATGTGCAGTAAAAAAAAAAGAAAGAAAAAGGCTAAATTCACGTTTGTTTAAATAAATTTTGGTAAACAAAAACAAAAACAAAAACAAAAACAAACAATAAAATAAAATAAAATAAAAAAAAGCTTCCCACCTTTGGAATGGCGTTGATTTTTATTTTTTTTTATTTTTATTTTTTTTTTGTCCGCACACCTCTGCAATAGCTGTTTGGTAAAATCGACCTGATATCTCAGAGCACTTGGACTAGGATCGAAAAAAAACAATACACATAGGGTTTTTAATCCACTGAAATGCTCCCTATTCAACAACAAGTACAGAAGTTTTCTGGAATGAAGCGGTTTCGTCAATGGTTTTTTTAACGTACAGTGGCGGCCGCAAGTGTTTAGTAAATTTTTTAAAAGCTAATATCTTGATACACGTGTGTTCTATATATATTCAACCACATGGCAAATCTAAACACTTTTAGCCATCACCATGTAGATTTCTATTCTCTATCTAATCGCACTGTTTATTTTTTCAATATGACCATTTCTCGCAACATAAAAAAAAACAATAAGAAATGATTAAACGCGGTGAGGTCGAAACAGCTGCTGCTGCTGCTGCTGCTGCTAGAAAAGCGTCTATGGCATTCAATACTAGTAGTCAGTCGCATCTATCCACAATGCTGGTTTTGTTTCTGGCCATAAAATACCAAAGCCCACAC
Organism: Coemansia sp. RSA 485; assembly: GCA_027577815.1. Taxonomy (NCBI): domain Eukaryota; kingdom Fungi; phylum Kickxellomycota; class Kickxellomycetes; order Kickxellales; family Kickxellaceae; genus Coemansia; species Coemansia sp. RSA 485. Next base: position 4,777 of record JANBRK010000379.1, read on the forward strand.
TCAGTGACAAACGTAAACGGCAAAGAATGGATTTTGCAATCAAGTATATCTGGTCGGACGAATCAATGATTAATCGCTGGGGATCTGATGGTAAAAAAAAAATATGTGTGTGTGGTTTTGAAAAGGCAGAAATTGCAGGAAGATGCAATATTCGAAAACTTTAAAACATGGTGGAGGGTCAATAATGATTTGGGAGGGGGTTGCTTTGCAGCCAAAGGAGTTGGCCGCATCCAGCGAATTAAAGGTATTTATAGGTCAACTGATTACCTCAATACGCTGCAAAAAGAGCTTCTTGGTAGCATTGATATGTTTGGTCCACTTTGCAACGAGTTTTGAGGTATGTTTGGAATCATTGTCATGTTGTAATATGATATACTAAAAACAAAGCTTGATGACTACCCTACAAAGCCCAAAGGGATTCACGAGCTTTGGGATTATATAGCTATTAGTTGGAACAATATAAATTATTGTCTTAATATTGTTATATTTACATGTAACATCGCTATATTTCTCATTAATATATATTATAAGAAAAAGCAGGTCTGGATTTATTAGAAATAATATTGCGCTGTGCAATTTCACCTTTTAAATTTTTTTTAAAAAAATTCCTAAACACTTGTGACCCCTCACTGTATGCGATCATTTATTTAAAAGTTTATATATATATATATATATTTTTTTTTTACAACTCCTAATATTCATTAGACCAGACATTAAAGTATGACCTCTAGGAATGTGATAGATAGCGTCTTCTCTTAATTGCTACAATGATATCACTGTTGATAACCTGGTTGATGTACTTGCTGATCTAGTAACAAAACTAGCAAAAAGATTGTCGTATTGTCGGCTTTGAAACCATCTATTTTCAATAGCAACCATTAAGATGCCCAAGAAATCCAGTAGTTGCAAGTTTAAATTGCAAAATATATTCTATATCTTTTTACCTTTTTCATTCAAATAATCAAATAATCAAATAATCAAATCATAAAACCAAACAAAACCCCCCTCCGCCATCTTCAACGCTTGTTTACCTTGTAAATACGGATCATCAGCACAGTAAAGACCACGTTGAAAACCACAAAGCCCAGCAGGATCCCCATGTTGCGCCAGCGATGGGCAAAGCTCCAGCTGAGCGACTCGTAGAACTCGTCGCCGACCTTGAACGAGCAGTACTCGCACGAGGACGTGGCATCGGGATTGTTGAGATATCCCACGGCGGAGGCAACCCAGTCGCCCGCATACTCATTGCAGGTCTGGCCGGACGGCGGCTCAAAGCGATAGAACTCGTCGTTGCGGCAGGTAACCTCCGAGCCGTGCAGGTCGTTGGTGATGACGCCCTCGACGTAGTACAGGTAGGGCGACAGCCAGTACATCCACGAGCGCCAGAACTTGGGCATCTGCAGATACGGAATGGTGACGCCGCAGAACAGGGTGATCATGGCCGTGAAGATGGGGTTGAACATGGCGGCGACAATGTCGTTGGGCGAGAACGAGGCAATGGCCTGGCCCAGGGTCAGCGAGAACAGGCCCAGGACGATGTACGCAAAGTAGAAGTAGCCGACGCGGTCCGAAATCGAGTTGAGACCGACGGTCCAGTAGAAGCACACAAAGAAGATGGTGTTGGAGATGAACGAGAACGGCCACTCGGTCAGAATGATGGCAAAGGCAAAGGCGCGCCATCCATACTGGTTGGTGGACGTCTCGCGGCCGTAGTACTGGCGCTGGCGCAGGAACTCGGGCTGCACCTGGTTAATCACAAGAATCGACAGCACGGAGCACTCGAAAATGGCAAAGACCTTGTTCTGGAGATCGATCGCGCCGTCGTTGAGCTGGTAGAACGTAAAGCCGACGATCAGCGCGCAGATGATCTGAAGCGCCAGACGCGTCAGATTGTACTCGGTGTTGCGCCAGTACATGATAAACATGCGGCGCGTAACGAGCTTGGTCTGGAACCAGTAGCTGCGGGCATAGGTCTTGTCGTCGTCGGCGGTGCCCTGGTCCTTGCCGCCGGACTGCTTGATCTGGTTGATTCTGTCAATCTCGCCCATGATCTGCGCGCGCTGCGGCGACTGCTGCCACACCTGCGGCCAGTCGATCGACGATGTCTTGCTGCCCACAACGTCGAGGATGTACTCGGCCGGGTTCGCGGTCGGTGCGCAGGGCGCCGCGCCGTTGGACTCAAAGTAGCGCACGAGTGTCTGTGCGTCGTCGCCAAGGTCGCCAAAGTAGACCGTGTGGCCGCCGCGCACAAGCAGCAGCAGACGGTCAAACTGCTCGAACAGCATGGCCGACGGCTGGTGAATGGTGCACAGAATGGTCTGGCCGCTCTCTGCGAGGCGCCGCATAAAGCGCACGATCTTGAACGACGCCTGCGCGTCGAGGCCGGACGTGGGCTCGTCCAAAAACAAAATCTTGGGCTTGGACACCAGCTCCACGCCGATCGTCAAGCGCTTGCGCTCCTCCAGCGAAATGCCCTCCCCCGAGTCGGGGTCGCCGATCAGGCAGTCGGCGATGTCGGACATGCCAAGCAGGAAAATGACGCGCTCGACGTAGTCCATCTTCTCCGACTCGGACACCGTATCCGGCTGGCGCAGCGCCGCAGAGAAGCGCAGCGACTCGCGCACGGTCGCGTGCGGGTTGTGCACGTCGAGCTGCTCGCAATAGCCGGTGATGCGGCGGAAGCTGCGCGGCTGAGGCGCGCCGTTCATCAGCATCTCGCCTTCAAGCTTGCCAATGGTCTTTCGCTGCGATAGAGAATCGAGAAGAGTTGTCTTTCCGGCACCCGACGAGCCCATCAGCGCGGTCATCGTGCCGGGCTTGATGTAGCCGGACACGCCATCCAGAAGCTGGCGCTCGCCGCCCTTGACGGGCACCGTGTAGTCGACGTTCTTCCACGTGAACGTGGTGCCGGCCAGGATCTGCTCGTCGGACGGGCCACTCTGCGGAATGTTCTTGTAGAACCCGGCCTCGGCGGCATCAGCGCTGGCAGCAGCAATGGTCTCCTCGGTGACTGCGTTGACGTTGGGCTTGCGGCGCTTGAAAACGTTGATCGAGTAGCCGGTGTTGCCAAACTCGATAAACTCCATGACAAAGGCAATGGCAAAGACAAACAGCAGCCAGAAGCACACCACGGCAACAAAGTCAATCCACTGGTCGCTGACGTAAAACTCGTAGCCGTCGGCCAGGTAGTCGCGGCCCAGCACGTACGGCACGCCTGGCCGTGCGCCCTGCAGGGTGCAGACCTGGTTCTCAATGTCGGCAAAACCGCTGCCGCCAGGGACCAGGTTGGCGCCGGTGCACTGCATACGCAGGTTTCGGAACTCGTTGCACATCAGCGCCTTGAAGCCGTACGCCAGCGGGTTGATCCAGTATATCCACTTGAACCACGGATGCATGGACCGCGGCGGCTGCAGGTAGCCAACAAGCAGGATCATAAACAGCAGACAGATGCCAGAAAGCGTGTGGGCCACGTCGACGTTCGGCGAAACGTTGCCGATCAGACGGAAAAACGCGGTTAGGCACAGACAGCCGATAAACAGGTACAGAACAAAGATAAAGAACTGGCCAGCTGTTCGCTCGAGCCCGGTAGCAAAGTACAGAATACAGCTGAATGCGATAATCTGGATCACCATAAACGGGATATCAACGACGGTCTGCGCCAGCGACAGCGCAGCAGGGTGGTACATAGCAAAGGCCTTGTGCTTGTAGACGACTTCGCGGCCGGTGATGGCCTTGGGGATCTCGGCCTGCGCAGTCAGCGAGTTGAACAGCAGCGCAAAGAAAATAAGGCCGCCGCGTGTAAAGGCGCCAGCCGACGTGTCGGGCAGGCGCAGGAACAGCGTACCGACGATGATGGCAAACGCAACGTTGTAGATAAACTTGAAGATCAGCACAGACTGGCCGCCCCAGAAGATCTCCCACTCGCGACGGAACAAGCGCGTCAGCTGGTAGAAGAACGTCGTGGTGTACGGCGACCGACGGCGCAGACGGCTGTGCGCCGTGCCCATCTTTGTCTGGTTGACAAAGTCGCGGATCTCGCTGCCGCGGTTGTCGTCCACCATCTGCCGCGTGTACGCGTCGACCTCGTCGCGCACCGCCGCGTACTGGTGCGACGCGAGCCACGCGCGCTCAAAGTCCTCGGCCGAACGCGGCGCCTTCTCCTCCCAGCCGGCTAGCACGCGGCGCTCGTGCAGCTGCGTGACGCCAGTCAAAAAGTCGCTGGTGGTCTGGCGCGGCGGCTTCTCGATGCCGATGCTGCGGAAGTACGCGACAGCCTGGCTGGCCGGCCCAAAGTACAGCTGCCGGCCCTCGTCGACGACCATGACCTTGTCGAACAGCTCGTAGATGTTCTCGGAAGCCTGGTAGATGGTCACCACCGTGGCCTTGCGCAGCACATCTGCGGTGATGCGCAGCGACCGCACGTAGTCAAGCGCCGAGCTCGAGTCCAGCCCGCGCGTGCTGCCATCCCAGATGTCGATCGACGCGCCCGACGCCACCTGCTCGGCGATGCTGACGCGCTTGCGCTCGCCGCCGGAAACGCCGCGCAGGAACGCGTTGCCCACGATTGTGTCGGCGCATCCCGTCAGCCCGTACATGTCCAGCAGCGTGTTCAGGAACTCCTGCTGGTACGCGTCGCGGTCCTGCAGCATACGGCGGCTGGGCGTCTTGCACTGGATCGCAAACTGCAGAGTCTTGCGCACCGTCAGCGTCGGGAAATGCACGTCCTCCTCCTGGTTGTACGCCACCTCGCCGCGGTAGCTCTTGTTGACCTCCTCAGGCGTCAGGCCGCCGTACGACACGGTGCCGGTGATCTTGCGGTACGTGCCGCGACGGTTGCCCAGCACGCGCAGCAGCGTCGAGCAGCCCGCCCCGGGCCGTCCCAGCACAAGCAGCATTTCGCCGTCAGAGACCACGCCCGACATCTCGTGCAGAATCTCGCGGTGCTTGTCGTCCTTCGAGAAAAGCTTGCCGATGCCAAAGCCGTGCGCCGCCAGCTTAAGCGCCTTGTACACCGGCGTCACCACAGTGGCAATATGCCGGTCGCTGACGCTGTCGCCAAACACGCTCAAGTTGTCAAAAACCAGCCCGATGCGCTTGGCAAACGGCGGGCCCTGCGTCTCCTGTCGGCCCGTCAGCCACGTCGTCAGGTCAAAGGCGCCGCCAGACACGCCGGCCTGGTCGGGCACCACCGCTGCCGCCGCCGCCTCTTCATCGCCCAAGGAGAGCGGCTTGCTGAACGTGCGCTGGATCGACCGGAACCGCTCTGTGCCGCGCGACACGCTGACGTGCAGCGGTTCGCCAAAGGAAATAATCGGCTCGCCGTTTTCGTCAACGTCGTTGGGCGCGCCAGATGACAATGACTGGCGCCCGACGTGATGTTCCGGCTTCTTTTGCTCTTCGCCGCCGGTTCTGACTGCGTTGTCGGCGTGCGCGCTGTAGCGGACGTTGGTTGCTGGCTGCGGGAACCCGTTCTCGGTGTGCGAGCTGGCGCTGCTGATGGGCGTTGGAGCGCCATCACCTGCATCGTCTATGCCGGCCATCTATTTATATATAAAGCAAGACATGTGTGTGTATGCTAAAGACGCTAGCATTAGCTAAATGCGCCATAAATAAAAAAAGTCATACTGATAATTGTTTTATTTTCTTTACTTACCTTTAGTTTCTAGCTCGCTAAAAAAAAGGCGCACTGACTAGATGCTAGTAGGAAAATAATATGCGAATCAAAAAAGATAGTTCTGCTGATAGTAGTGTCTCTGATAAATACTAGTTATTCTTTTTTTAGTTTTACAAAAATTGCGAGCTTCAGAGACCAAAGGTAGCAATATAAAATAAAAAGAAATAAAACTTCAAAATTCGACTTTTTTTTTTTATCTCAGAACAGGATAGTCGTTTATATTTATACCAGCGCAGACCCTGTCTCGCCTGGCTTGTACGACCCTCGTTAACAAACATTTACAAAGGTTACACGCGCCGTGGATCATGATGCATGATTAACAGCAAACCAAATAAAAAAAAACACACTCACTCGAGACTTGTTGAGGAATCGTTGTCTCAAAAAAAGTGAAAGCTTGGACCAAAAATGGCAACCGACAACAACTTGGATATTTATATTTTTTTTTGCTACCTTTTCACCAGCCTCGCAAAAAAGTCGGCCAAAAAGCTGGCTGCAAACAAATGGAAGAGCTAGAGCCGGGGTCTCCGACAAACATCAAATGCAAAAGCAAAATGGTGTGACGAATGAAAAAAAAATTACGTTTTGGCTTTCTACTTTGCTTATATTTAATTCCGCATCCGCCCCTCCTGTCGTTGGAACGACTGTGGACGTGCGGAGGATACGGAACCACCCACGTTTCTGCTTGATTTCTCCAGGTAAGGAAATTTCTAAACCCGGAAAAATATTATTAATAGAAAGCAGAGCATATGAAAAAGAGTGAAAAATCACCCCCCCCTTTCCCCCAAGGAAATGTGCGATTCGGCCGAAACCGCCGCCGACCTTGTTCCGACTAACTAAACAAAAAAAAAATAAATAAAGCTAGTATGTCCGAATCGCCAGATCAACAACTAGCTGATCTTTGGCATCGGAATGACCAGATGCGCTGGGACGTCAACCTCCTTGACATCGTCGTCATCAAACTGCACCTTGTACATTGGGTTTGTCACAGGATCCGGCGGCGCCGCTGCATCCTGCTCGCTGCCAACAGCCAGGGTCGCGCCATAAGCACCGAGCGACGACGGGTGGCTGGGCTGCGTGTTGAGCGACGGCGGAAGAACAACAGACCCCTGGTAGAACGCAGTGGTTCGCGGATAAAGACCAAGCACACGCTGGCCGCGAGCCATCTCGGGGTTTCTCGCGCGATCCCACAGCCGCCTGCGGGCAGACGGATTGGCGCTGGACTCGGAGCTGACAAACAGAACCAATCGCGGCGAAAGCACGTATGTTGGCCGAACAGCGCTTTCCACGTCGTAGTCCTGCACCGTGTACCGGTTCTTCTCGCTGCTGTACGACAGCACTGTGGCCAAAATCCATTCCTCACCCTGCTCGCCTGCACCGGCGGTGGCAACGCGTGCTGCTACCAGGCTGCCCTTGCTGATTGGCCGTGTGGAGACGCTCTGGCTGCGGCTGCCAGTCGTGTCCTCGGACGGATCGCGGCGCGACGAGCTGTCGCGATCGCGTTTGCGCATGCGGTCCTTGTCTCTGTCTGCGGCCTCGCGGTCTCTATCCCTGTCCCTGTCGCGGTCTCTTTCTTTTTCTCTTTCTCTGTCCCTACCACGCTCTCTATCCCTTTCTCTGTCTCTGTCACGGCCACCGCGCTCCCGTGCTCTCTCGCGCTCCCTGTCCCTGTCCCTGTCCCTGTCACGGTCTCTTTCTCTTTCTCTGTCCCTACCACGCTCTCTATCATTTTCTCTATCCCTCTCTCTATCCCTTTCTCTCTCCCTGTCTCTTCTGTCTCTCTCCCTTTCCCTTTCTCTGTCACGATCGCGCAAAGGCACAGTCTGCGTCCTATCCCAGTCGCCCACGCTACCGGCACGCGCCCTGCCCGTGCCACCCACATCTACGTCTGCCATCTGCGACTGCGACCGACCCAACCCCGCCAACGCCGCAGCTCTGTCCCCAGGCCCTGCGCGCGTCTCGCTGACACCCCTGATCAGCGACCTGTCGCGGCTCCTAGAGTCCCGACGCAGAGTATCAGGCCTCGACTCCATGCGCCGCTTCTTTGTTCTCTGTAGCTCGTTATCTGCTGGCAACAGCGCGTCGTCAGACAGCTGTGCCACCAACGCGTCGACGTATTCCAGCGCATTATCAGCAGCCATCTTCTCCTTACGCGCTAGCGCACTTGCCACGCCGTATTCCTCTCCCAGCATATGTTGAGTGTTCTCCGAGCCACTGCTTCCGCCGCCTGCTTGATATACACGAAACGGGTTGTAAGAGAGAGAAAAAAATGGAGTAAACAATTGGTAAAGGTGGGAATTTTGCTTGTTGCTCGTGCGCTGTTTAAAATGCATAATCGGTATTAGCTGGTATGAGTAAAGTAAGTACTACCTTCGGAGGCGCCATTAAGGCGGTTCTGTAGCTTGTTTATTTGTTCGAGTGCAGAGACCTGGTCGCGTCTTATCGTCTCCAGGGCCTTGAGCTGCGTAGCCAGGCTCTGCATTGCGTGTTCGTCGTGCATATTGTTGGTCACAGAAAGCTCCTCGGCCAGCGAATTCCGCGACATGTGTGAAATAAAATTTAGAGGTAATGGAATAATGACAAGAATGAAAACAACCTGAAAAGAAGAAAAAAAAAAACTAAAGAAGCGCGCAAAAGAGTGTCAAATTTCAGAATCAAGCCACCGATCGTTTTTATTTTTTATTTTTTATTTTTTCAGAATCAAAAAAACCCACACACTTTTAGCTATACTTTAGACTTTTATTTCGTTTTTTTTTTTTTAGGATTCTACTCTGACTAAATGCACTACGCGTTGAAAAGCAGCGTTTTTCTTCGTCAGCTCCGTTTTCATGGCTGGCTACATACAGAGACCACGCGGCATATTTCCAGCAAGACAAAATGGGGCGACGACGAAAAGACAGCGCTTATCGACCTGATCAACCAAAGATGCAAAGGCAAAGTTAGCGGCGACTGGGACAAAGTAGTCAGACACATAGAGCAGACGCCAATAAACCACTTCAACAGGTGGTCAGAAGACGACCAGCGCAGGTTGGAAGAAGTCGTTCAAAGCGAGTTTCTCTACAGATATCGCGCTGTAGACTGGCAAACAGTCAGTAGGCTGCTTGGTCGGTCAGCGACTTCCTGCTTCCAAAGCTACCGAAAATACATGAATGAAAATAACAACGGAGCAACGCAAAAAACGCATGGGCAAATTAACCAGACGGTGATTGATCAGGCAACCCGGATCATCGATAGACATAGAGGAGACGCTGATAGCCAGGGCGTGGTGACGGTTGACTGGCACGCGGTAGCAACAGAGACTGGCAAACCGATGCTGGTGATTCTGGGTTTGCTTGTCCGCGAGCTTCGGCTGAAAGGAAGCGTCCCAGGCGTGCATATCCAGCCACTGCAGTATCCGCAAATGTGGCAACCGAGTCGTCTCGATCGACTGCAGCAGCTGGTCGACGAGCATTCGCACGAAATGGACCGGCTTAACATCCAGATGGTGTCGTTATATATGGGCATAGACCAGACAAGCTGCGCAAGGGCGCTCGATGGGCTGCTCCAGAAAAAAGACGCGGGAATAGCAAAGGTGCCCAAGCAGTGGTCGGCAGACGAAATCCAGCGGTTCCAAAAGGCCCTCGAAGAAGTAGGTGGTCACAAAAACTGGAACCAGGTATCTGCCCTGGTAGGCACGCGGTCAGCACGCGCATGCTGCAGCTACTGGCACCGATTAAACAGCCTCCTCGCAGATCAGAAGCAAGCCCCAATGTGGTCTGTGGATCAGATCGCAAAGGTCACCGAGATGATCCGAACCAAACCCCCACACACGCGTCTATTGCCCGCTGTCATCAAGCTATACCCAGACAAATCGCCAGAGGAAATCAAGCTACTTTTGCGAAAATGTAGCAACCGGGTAAGCAATGTCCGATTGTACAGACAACTGCGCCAGGATGCCGACGCTCTGGTCCAGTGCGTCAACCAGGAACGTGAGGCCAATGGCGGTAGCGTTGTGGACTGGCGTGCTGTGGGCAAGAAAATGGGCGCGCCGCCGACGCTATGCAAAATGCATTACGAGGGGCTGTCGCGTAAACAAAACGCGTTTGCCAGGTGGTCCAAAGACGAGGTGGAAAGGCTGGAATGGTCGGTTGGCGAATGCACAAGAAAAAGCCAAGGCGGGTCGGCGGCGGATAAGGCTTTTGTTGTTGCTGACTGGGAGTTTGTGTCAAAGATGGTTGGCTCGAGATCGCCTGTCCAGTGCAGAGTGAAGCACGGCCAGCTGAGCAAGAAGAAAAGAGAAGAGAAGGGAAGAGGGGAGAAGAGAGGAGAAGAGAGGAGAAGAGAGGAGAAGAGCAGGCAAGGTGAAAGCGGATTAGGTGGTGATTAGATATCGTACGACAGGATATGGATTGGATTAGGTGAGGGTTATCGATCAATCGATCGATCGATCGATGAATATATTATATTTTTAACACCCCCAGTCCTAAAAAGAAAAAAACATTACCTTTAACTTTATTCGCCCCCATCTTATCCCAGCTTTTATATATGTATTTCTTCTCACTTTGACACGCGTGCATATAGTACACCTTTATTCGAGAGAGAAAAAAAAAACTACTCTGTATTTATCAATCTCTTAAGCTATGGCCCCAAACAACCTTCCCGTCGACGATCTGCCCGAATACAGCCCACCCGCGCAAGAGCCCCAGGCAAACGACATGCTTGGCGATGAACTCGCCGAGGAAAACCCTTCGGCAGCATCACTGGCATCTTCAGACGGCGCACACCCATACATCACGTACAACTCGTTGGCGTCATCCAACTACGAGGCAGGACCCAACTTTGTCAACTCGTATTTTGGCAGCCTCAGCGCTTCCAACAATGCCCGTCATCACGAGCAAGGACAGGGCCCAGCAGCGGCAGCAATGCTTAAATGCAAGCAGGGGCCGACAGGCGACAACTGCGCATGCGCCAGCTGCCGCGGATCGTCAGCAGCATCGCCGATGATCGAAGCATCGTTGGACCGGAACCAGCAGGAACAGCAACATAGGGTAGATAAGGGCATGCTACCCGATTGGTCGGAGACTCTGTTGGCAGCGGATCCCGACATCGACGACGACGTCACCAGCCGCAGAATCGAAAACGAGATTCGCAGCATGATGCGCCGCGTACGCGTAAACTCCCACGACGACGACGACGAGTTTGAGGGAATGAGCGAGAGCGCAGATGAGCTGCGACGTATCGGCAAGGCGCTTGTGCAGTGCATGGGGCTGCGCAACAAATACATGGATATCAGCCATCAGCACGAGGGCGGCAACCCCAAAAACCGCCCCGGCTGGGAGATCTACCCGCCGCCGCCAAAGCCAGCCTGGCACCATACCGGGAGAAGCTCCAGCAAAGCCGCCCCGCCACACCCAAGCGCCGAGTTTGATATCAGCAAGGTTGATATCCCCGACGCCGACCAATGCGTGTTTTCCATGGGCGAAGACGGCGTGTATGCGGTGTACGAGTCTGAGGAGGCGCGTGCTCGGGGTGCGCAGCCAGCGACCAATGCTCCGTCGATCCGCGAGTTCTACATGGATCTGAACTACGTCCTGGATACCATATCCGACGGCCCGGTCAAGACGTGGACGTACAGGCGGCTGCGGTACCTGGACGCGCGGTGGCAGCTGTACATCCTGCTGAACGAGCGCGAGGAGACCATGCAGTCCAAGCTGGTTCCGCACCGCGACCTGTACAACGTGCGCAAGGTCGACGGGCACGTGCATCTGGCCAGCGCCATGAACCAGAAGCACCTGCTGCGGTTCATCAAGTACAAGCTCAAGACCGAGCCCGACAGGCCGGTCATTGTGCGCGACGGCCAGACGCTGTCGCTGCGCCAGGTGTTCGAGTCGCTGAATCTGACCGCGTACGACCTGTCCATCGATACGCTGGACATGCATGCGCACAAGGGCGCGTACCATCGCTTCGACAAGTTCAACCTGAAGTACAACCCGATCGGCGAGTCGCGGCTGCGCGAGATCTTCATGAAGACGGACAACTTTATCGACGGCGATTTCTTTGCGCAGATCACCAAGGAGGTGGTCTCCGATCTGGAGCAGTCCAAGTACCAGATGGCCGAGTACCGCATCTCGATCTACGGCCGGTCGCCCGACGAGTGGGACAAGCTGGCCGCCTGGGTGGTCGACCACAGGATCTTCTCCAGCAACGTGCGCTGGCTGGTCCAGGTGCCGCGCCTGTACAACGTATACAAGGCCGGCGGCCACGTGCAGAGCTTTGAGCAGGTTTTGGAGAACCTGTTCCGCCCGCTGTTCGAGGTCACCGGCGACCCGCGCTCACATCCCAAGCTGCACGTTTTTCTGCAGCGCGTCGTCGGCTTCGATTCCGTCGACGACGAATCCAAGCCCGAGCGCCGCATGCACAAGAAATACCCGCTGCCCAGATTCTGGACGTCCAGCGAGAACCCGCCGTACACGTACTACTGCTACTTCACCATGGCCAACATGGCCGCGCTGAACCAATGGCGTCTGCGGCGTGGATTCAACACCTTTGTGTTCCGGCCGCACGCCGGCGAAGCGGGCGACACCGAGCATCTGGCGGCCACCTTCCTTACAGCCCAGGCCATAAACCACGGCATTCTTCTGCGCAAGGTGCCCGCGCTGCAGTATCTCTACTACTTGCAGCAAATCGGCTTGGCCATGTCGCCCTTGTCCAACAACGCCCTGTTCCTTGTGTATGACCGCAACCCGTTCAACACGTATTTCCAGCGCGGGCTCAACGTCACCCTCTCTACCGACGATCCGCTGCAGTTCCACTTTACCAAGGAGCCGCTGATGGAGGAGTATTCGGTTGCTGCGCAGATCTGGAAATACTCCAGCGTGGATATGTGTGAGCTGGCCATGAACTCGGTTATCCAGAGCGGGTTTGAAGCGGAAGTTAAGCGGCATTGGATCGGAAGGGAGTACCTGGAGACAGGGCAGACGGAGGTACATAAAACCAATGTGCCGTTGTGCCGTCTAAAGTACCGGTCGTCGAC
>JANBRK010000380.1:0-17447 GCA_027577815.1 Coemansia sp. RSA 485
TCGATGCGAGACCTGGCATTGGCCATCGACCGGCCTGAGCTTGCAATGGAGCTATTTAGCAAGTTCTGCCGGTTCAGCGACGTTCTTATGAGTCGATGCGTAGATGACCGCAAAAAGCGGATTATCGGTACCATGGAAGAGCTGTCAACAATGTCGTTGCCCACGGCCGTTAATGTTTTAAGGGCTATATTGCCTGGATGCAGCACCGGCAGCGGCTCTGGAAACGTGAAAAGCTTTGTCTCCTTGTGGGTTTCAAACAACAGGTTTATCCGCTATCTTCTTGAAGTAGCGCTGGCGCGTATTCAGCGGCGTACGCTGGCTGGCTTTTCTGCTGGTGCCTCGCGCACTGTGCCCCCTGCTCCTGAAGCTAGCACTGTGCTCGAGCTTGCGTATGTTGTATACTTTGGAGTTATAGCTCATTATTGCTCAGCAAGCCCTGGCGATGACAGTCTCGATTTGCCCTCGCATCTCCAGTCCAAGGGCAGTAGAAGCCGTTCTGTGCTTTATCTTTGTAGCGAGATTCTGGGTGCATGCGCAAGCAATCTCTGGGACCGCGGAATGATTGACTCCCTTTCCGTCGCATTGGCACGGCCTGGCTCCGAGACCTTTTCACTGAATGTTGCTCCTAACGATGCGTGCTCGGACATGTCAGCATTGGCGGCGAGACTTTGGAGCGCGGTTCAGACGCTAATGGCCCAGCGACCTATGGCTATTAAGGAGTCTGTCAGCGTCATGGCTATCATACAGCTTCTAGCTGGCCGTCTCGCTGAAATTGCCACTGCTGCCGGTGGCGACGACGACAAGGATAGCGATCGGCGTGCGCAGATAGCAATCGATTGTCTGAAGGTATGTGCCTCTCGCGTAGTAGGCATAATCAACAACGATATCACCAGCGATATCGGCCTTCTAAAAGCCGTGATGGCGTTGCTAGTCCGATGCCAGCCGTTCTCTCAGCAGTCGGCAGCCAGTAGTGGCATGCGGAGTGTAGGCTGGTCCGATTCTGCTTCTGCTGCTCCGCCTCCTTTTGCAGTCAGCTCTTTGGACGGCAAGGAGATGGCGCCCATCAACCACCTTGTGGTCAATGCGAGCATTGCTTCAGGCTTGCCGTTTAACGAGGACGGATCTGCAGATGAGGATGGCATCGAGCCTAATTTAGAGATATACACCACGCGGATGATTCCTGTTCTTGTTGCCTTGGTCACTGCTTGGATCAAATCGGAGCTACATCAGATAAACTGGGCTGTTTCTCAGCTCAAGCGCAGTGTGCAAGTAGAGCTTTCGGAGCGAGAATCGTCGGATGCAGAAGACCTGCAGAAAAGCATCGGTGCTGAGCGTCGCATTTGTCTGCGCGCCACAGCTCTTGCGCATATAATGATGCGTCTGCTCAAGACTAGCTGGCCAAAGGCGACCAACGATGTTGTTCTACGGACATTTCAAGAGATGCACAAGACGCTTGGTTCTTTGACCCGGACCAAGATTAACTGCCCCAACCTTCCTATAACCGAATCGTATATCGATGTTTTGTCGCTTATCTGCTCCGATCTCAACACCGAGGCATATACCATGCTTGTTGAAAAGTACGGAAACAACTCGACCGAAGATAGTGCGGCTGACGCAAAGGGCAATAAAGGCAAGGGGAAAGAAAAGAGCATAAAACCGAAGCTGACTGGTACATCGAGAAACAGCAAATCTCAGGTTATGAAGGTTTCTACGCTTGTTTCTTCGCTGGTGTTTCAGATTGAGACAACTGAGAAGTATGTGGTTCAGCTAGGAAACAAGTTCAAGACACCTCTATCTCACTATCTTAAGCGAAGCACGGCCAGAGATTTTAGGATCGAAACCGATGCTATTCCTGAGCCCATAGCCAGGATCCAGGGTGTGAATGGTCGGAGCGGTGGAGCTGTTGTTGGCGAACAAGCAGTGGAACAGGATATGGATGTGGAGATGGCGATGGATAGATATGAGGACAGCGTGCAGCTTGAGGAAGAAGTCGAAGTAAGCGAGGATGAGAGCAGCCCATCGACCGAAGTAATGGATCTGATCGATATTGGCGCTGCGCATGCTGGATATGAATCCGGCAACGAAGACGAAGACGGAGACGAAGAAGAAGAAGACGAAAATGAGAACGAGGACGAGGAGGAGGATGAGAACGAGATTGATAACGAAGATGAAGATGAGGGCGATGACGAGGAAAGCGTAGCCTTGGAAGCTTCTCGTCATCGCAAGAAAGCGCGTATTCACTGACTGAACAGTAATTCTATTACTATAGTTTTTTTTATAAATATTTATTTAAATTAAAACCGATGTCTTTTAGCTAATGACCTGTACACTGCCAACCCGAGCTTCCTGCACGGCATTATCGGTTCTTTTCGCACATCTAAATAGCTTTGCAATGGAGTCGCCAAGAATAACAATTATACAAACTACGCACAAACTGGTAAGTACACCCGAGACAGTAGCTTTATAACCTATGCGAGTGTAAAGAAAGGTAGCGATGGGCGGAGCTACAGACGACGATAATGCCCAAAACACGTTGTAGATGCCATAGCATTGAGCCATCGAGTTGAGTCCCAGTCCATTAACGAAATCGCCAAAGCTGCTCATTACCGGAATGTTAACCAACAATATTGCAAACGAAAGCCAAGCCTCTAGAGCCAGAGTCATTCCAAAAGAAGAGCTGAATCCAAGCACCAAGACAGAGCAGCCAGCTAGAGCAAGTCCCGTGATCTCTATATACATACGCATGGGTTCTTTGTACTTGTTGATCAATTTGTCTATAGCCCATCCTGCTGGCGGGGACAAAACGATAGCTGTGCTGCCATTTAGCACAAATAAAAGACCTATTTTAGAAGCCGATGCATTAAATCTGTCTTTGAAATAAAGAGGTAATACGCCTTCGAGTGACCCTATTAGCATGCCGGTGGATAGAGTAACTATAGATGCAGAGAGTACCTGCCACTGAAAGGCTAGTTTCCATAGTGGCATGTTGGGTTTTTTATCTGGAGAGTCAAAATCTTGTGCATTGGAGCTATGCCGAGATTCGTTGCCTGTGCTGCTGGTTATTGTCATTTCTTTTTCCAAGTCTCTCAGAGATCGTTTTTCCAGCAACATCGCGTGTATCGCCAGTGGCTCCTTGATTGTGAAAGTAACAATAAGGGACAAGGCGCATCCGATTGAAACTATAGATCATGCGGAAAGATAAGCAACAAAAAAAATAAAGTATAAACAAACAAAATGCTTTGAAAAAAACATAAAACATATTGAACGACTGACATGTGAACAAGTAAATTGAAAAAAAGAAAGAGTGAAACATGGTAAGACAAGGCTTGCACTTACTTATGATTTTGGATACGCCGTGAACACCCGAGCTATCGTATACCGCACCACCCAATGCCGGACCTACAATAATGGATGAAAGACTTTAGACGGAAAAACTAAACGATAGTCACAAGCTTTTTTTTTTGCGTATTGAATTTGACATTACTCGAGTATTATTCCGTATACGAACCAATCATATACCCGATGCTATTAAACGCATTGAGCAAGGCCATCTGTAGACCTAGCAAATTATGTGGATAGACATCGCCCACGGTGGAAATAGCTATCGGATAAACACAACCTGACGCCAAGCCGTTTAGAAATCTGTAGAGTAGTATATGCCAAAGTTTGTGCGAAAAATAAAGAATAATGCCACATAGACTGTATCCGATAGAACCAACGATTAAAAATAGCTTGCGGCTGCCTGTACGGTCGCTTACTATTCCAGAAACAATGCTGGTTACAAACGAGCCTAGTCCAAACATGGTAGTTACCAGTCCTATCTTTGACTCGGACGCAATTTTCATGTCCTCGAATAGATGCGGCAAACAGGCAAATGATATGGAATATGTGATGTTGTCGATCATAAGTGCTATACAGGTCACAACTACCACAGCTACTGGCGCTGATCGGATACACTTTATCTTTGTCAAAATGTCTTTATATATTGTAACCATGATATTGATATTCTATATTTTATATCACGTAAAAAAAAAGTGTATCGATTTAAACAAAGAAAAATAATTTTGACAAGAAAGTTGTAAGATGAATTATAGTTTTGGGGGGTTTTTTTTTGCGTGTATGTGTTTATTTTTTTTTTGGAATAAAAAAGTATTTAAATTTGTGAAAGGTTTCCTATTTCACTTTTATCCCTAATGTTACTGTGCATTGCTACTAAGTTTTAAAGTTAGGAAATCTATTTTTTTTCCTTTCGCACATAAGGCTTGTGTACTAAAAAAAATCTGCAAGGCATCACATCCACTTTGTGGCTGCTTTTTCTAAATGGAATCCTTTTTTTTGGGCTAAGCAGTAACAATAGAAAAAAGAAAGTCAAGCCACGCCACAGATAAAAATTACGAATTATAGATTCAACTAAGGTGTATTTTTGAATGCATCGTTTTAGAGTTTGCGCTATTTTTGCGGTCTTTAAAGTAGATTTACATCAGCATTAGGTCAACTATGAATGTTTTATGCATCAAATAAAGGTTTGTTGTTCAAGTTAGGTGACATCTTGGATGTTCCTGATTTAAAAAAGAATAATAAAACTGCTGTGATGCAATTCTCAGAAAGAAAAAAGGCGCTAATGATTTCAGTAGCATGCTCAAGAGGATTATTAAGAGCGAGTTATTAGGAATAAGGTCACCTGCTTACAGATACTGGCAATTAGTTGAACGCGTGGTCATGGCTAAAAGCAGCGTGTTTGTTAGTTGTAGCTGTGGCTGCTATCATCAGGTTTATACTGCGATCAACTTTTGCGGGTGTTTAATGATGTTTCCATTAGTCTATCCAAGGCAATTCCGGCCTGTATTTCTTTGTTCCAGTCACATAAATATGATGAAAATGCGCATGACTACTTTTATTCTTGTGTCTACCGAAGCCGAAGCCTTTGCAGTGTTCAGCCGGCCATTATGAGTGCCCATTGCATCATCTGGTTTCACTAAGACATGATCTGGGGAGTATTTATAAATATGGATATTCTAGTTTTGAAAACATTGCTGTTGAATCTTTATTGTTTTTTAAAATAAAGGGTAAGCAGGGTAGTGGCGAAAAAATAACGAATAGACACATTGTGCTTGCTAACGGTACTGTCTTTTAAACGAATAAAGCCGAAAATAAGCAGTTGCAAAAACAAAAGGGACACAAAAAAATTCGACTGCTACAAACATTTGGTTGTGCACAGACATACAGGGCTAAATGTAAACAATCGATTGGCACTATGCTTGTTCTTTTTCTTTTTTTGTTGTTTGCTGTTGCTGGCAACAACAATAAAACCATCAAACCAAGTAAAACCCAGTGGAAGCCGGTCGAATTCCCCCAGTTCCCCTTTGTTAATAGAAAACGAAGGAAAAATTGTGCTAACGTGTGGCTTGTGAATACATTGTTACTCTTTCATCCTTTTATTGGGGACTAATTCGCATACAGAAAACAAAATCTAGATCTTGGGTTTTGTGCCCTTGGCCTGTAACTGAGCAAAGAGTTTTGCAATAGCTTGCTTTGCGTCCTCAGAAATCATCCTCTTGTATAGCTCGTCCATTTCCTTGTCATTGACACGCACCAGTTCGTCGACAAACTGCGCAGATCGGACCAGCGATCTGGAAACCTCGATAGCCTCCTGCGAGCGACCAGCAAGTTCCTTGGCCAGCGTCAATGCCAGCGGACCAAGTTCCTCGGGCTTGGCCAACCGGCCAACAAAGCCGCGTTCGTGCATTTCCTTGGCGCCAACCGTCCGTCCAAACAAGATCATGTCGTTTGCAACCGACGAGCCAAGAATACGTGGAAAAGTGACCGAACTACAGCCTTCTGCGCAGAAAGCCAGCTCAGCAAACGGTGTCCGGAACACAGCTGACTCGACGGAAATGACCAGATCGCAGAGAGCCAATGTCGTGCATCCGTAGCCGATAGCAGGACCGTTGACTGCGGCGATGATGGGGATTGGTGAGGTTATTATAAGCTTGGTCAGGTTTCGAGTGACTTCGTTGCGTCGGAAAATGTCCTCTTGTTCCTCCTTGACTGTGGCAAATGATCTGGCTGATGAAAGGTCTTGGCCGGCTGAGTAGGCGCGCCCGTTGCCTGTGATTACCAAGACACGAATATCGGGGGTGGCGTGGACCAGCTCCATTACCTGTTTCCATTCGGCGTATGACTCAGGGACCATCGAGTTCATGCGCTTTGGTCGGTTGAATGTCATTACTAAGACGCCTTCGTTGTGCCACTCAAGCTTGAGCGTCGTCAGCTGAGGAAGCGTAAAACTGGGTGACATTCTTTTGCGTTTTTTCTGGACTGCTACTGGAGTGTAAACTGAAGTGAAATAAAATAAATAAATAAGCTGGATCTCAGACAATGAACGTTGTGATATCTAGACTGGAGAAACAAAGCACGCTAGAAGAAACAAATACCTTTGTGCTTCTTTACACATACAGCAAGAAGATTGCGCGCTTTTTCTGTTTTACAAGATGCACTGTAACAGACACGTGCTCGGAAACACACGGTATTTGAATGTTCCGAATCGCCAGGAGTGATCAACCGATATGATTTGATCAGGATCAGAGACTTCCTTTAAAAGTGTTGTAAAAAAAACCAAAGCATTACACAAACTATTTACTGGCTAGCAGTGGCGGCGCCAGCGCGTCTGGCACGTACAGACTCGGCGAGCTCCTTGAGCATCGGGATTGTCTGCTCCCAGCTGACGCAGGCATCGGTGATGCTCTTGCCATACTCCAGAGCCTTGATACCGCCGTTCTCCTCAGAAGGAATGTCCTGGCGACCCTCGATAATGTTGCTCTCAATCATGACACCGATGATGGCCTGGTTGCCAGCAGCAACCTGCTTGGCGACATCGCTGCACACCTTGGGCTGGTTGCGGTGGTCCTTCCTGGAGTTGCCGTGGCTGCAGTCGACCATGATGTTATCGATGACCTTGGCCTTCTTGATCTGCTCGGAGATCTTGGTGACCCACTCGGCCTCGTAGTTGGGTCCGCTGTTGCCGCCACGAAGGATGATGTGGCACATGGGGTTGCCGCGGGTAACGGTGATGGCAGCCAGACCGCTCTTGGTGACGCCCAGGAAGTGATGCGGGTGGCTGGCCGAGCGAATGGCATCGACGGCAATAGTGGCGTTGCCATCGGTACCGTTCTTGAAACCGACCGGGAACGAGACGCCCGACGCCAGCTCACGGTGCAGCTGCGATTCAGTGGTGCGTGCACCAATAGCGCCCCACGAGAACAGATCGCCCAGGAACTGCGGCGAAATGGTATCCAGCAGCTCGCAGCCAGCAGGCATACCCATATCGGTGATCTTGCACAGAAGATCACGGGCAACATGCAGACCCTTGTTGATCTGGAAAGTGTCGTTGAGCTCGGGGTCGTTGATCAGACCCTTCCAGCCAACGGTGGTACGCGGCTTCTCAAAGTACACGCGCATGATAATGCACAGGTCGTCCTTCAGTTCGTCGGCCAGAACCTTCAGTTTCTTGCAGTAGTCGATGGCAGCCTCGGGATCGTGGATGGAGCAAGGGCCGACGACGACAATCAGACGGTCGTCCTTGCGCCGCAAAATGTCGGATGACTGCTTGCGGCCGCTGGCAACAACGTCTTCGGACCGCTCGCTCAGCGGATGATCCATCTGCAGGATGTTGGGCGGAACAAGAGGATCGTATCCGGCAATACGCAGGTCATCACCGGCCTTGTGGAATGCTGAAGAAGTCGAGGTCATTATTGATGTCTTTTGTTTAGCCGTTGGATATGGAAGCTGTATCTAGATCTGGATTTGGGTCTGACAGGAATTTAGACTGTATGGTGCAGGAATAGAGCAAAAAGAAAAGAAAAAAGTATTGATGCGGATCTATGGAAAAGAAGGAGTAAATTGACCGCTGGAGATGAAAGATGTCGGACAGGCTTTCTTTTTATTTGGTTTGACTTAGGAATGTATGGAATCAACAAAAAAAGTTGCAGTAATCGGCTGGGCAACAATGCATTACCACCACTACTATCTATCTAAAAAAAGTTGTTGGAGCTTGCGCCCCTTTATAAAAAATTTTGTTTGTGATGAAGGCAGGGCTGGGACCATTTGAGTCACACTCGCAAGAACGGCATTTGTGATTGGACGAGAGAAAAATAAATAAAACGAACGTGAAGTGAGCAATGGCACAAAAGGCAGAGTACAAGAACACACAAAGGCAGATCGCATTTGATGTGTCACTAAGCTGCGACTCAATAATTTCCTAATGCACAAGCAGAATCAGCGCACAGTCCGATCCTGCCTCACCATCCTTTCTTAAAAAAACTTGCTGACCTCGCTTTGGTTGCTTGCTCTCACTTGCGGGATTTCTTGGACGAAGCAGCCGATCCAGCAGCAGCGCCCTTGCGCTTAGACCCAGCGGCATCCTTTCCGCCAGCTGCTGCTTTTTTGGGGGTAGCACGCGTGGCTGTGACCTTGAAGAACGAGTCGATGCGCACCTGCTGGCCCTTGCCCGCGGCCTTTTCGAGCTTTGCAGCTGCCGCACGGACCCGCTGCTCGCTGAACTCCATCTCGTTGACGAGGAACTGGACCATTCCCTCGGTGTCGGGCTTTTCCCAAACGAGATCGCTCGAGCAGTCCGACACCTCGGCCTGTGCAAACAGCCCACGCGCCTGCTCAAACGGCCACTCCTCCGGAACGCCCTTGGACACCTTCTCCAGCTTGACAATCTCCTCGATGGTCTTGTGGTCGCGCACATACTCATACCCCGACTTTGGACCGACTCCACGGATCGAGTCGCAGTAATCGCAGCCCAGCAGAATACCCATGTCAATGAGCTGCTCCAGCGTAAACCCAAGTCCCGTAAGCACTTCTTCCAAGCGTATCTCCTCAATTGGTAGCTTGCGCGCCGCAGGCACCGTCAGATTGCGCAACAGAACTGGTGCGCCGAAGAGCAGTGTATCCATATCCTGCGACGCCGCTGCCCATACCTTACCGGCCTTGGCAAGCGCCGCACACTCTGCTTCTGCCTCGCACGGTGCAGTGACATACGGAACACCCATAAGCTTTAAGAGCCGCTTTGCTTGCTCGTTGATCTCGGGCGTCACCTTGGATAACCGCTTCATCTGTTTAAGCACCTCGTCCGCGTTACCTTCCTCTTCGGCTGCTTTCAGACTCTCCTCAGCCTTTTCGCGCTTTTCGCGCCGCTTGGCCAGCTCGCCACCTTTCATCGTTGGTGGCTTGCCGTCAAACACGTATACGGGCTTGAGACCAGTTTCGATCATGTTTACTGTGCGATACAGAAGACCGATTAGATGACTTGTTGTGCTGCCGTCTGATGTTGTCAGATTCTGGCCGTCGCTGCGCACCGCCACTAGAAACTGGTACAGCGATGTCGATGCATCAATCGCAACCTTCCGTCCAACAAGGTGCTTCATCTCCACTGTACGCAAGGCTGCGGGTGCCTTGTCTGCAATAACCTGCTTAAGTCCCTTAATTCCCATTTTCCAGTCACAAAGATTGAATGCTGATTTGCTTATATGTGTAAATATATTATTGTATCAAGTAGCAAAGGCAGTTGGAATATTGTGCTTGTAAAAAGTAAAAGATATAAAAATACTTTTTTTTTCGAGCGACGCAAACAAAAAATCGATCAAGAAAAAAAAAAATAAAAGTGTTGACGCGTTCACGTCGCGTCAAAAAAGAAAACAAAGGGCAAAAAGTAATGATGAGAGTGGGATTCGAACCCACGCCTCCGGAGAGACCGCGGCCTTAACGCGGCGCCTTAGACCAACTCGGCCATCTCACCATTGAATCAGTTTTTTAGTCTGCCAACTGACTTCTGCCGGCTAGCTTATTACGGTTGTATAGAAAATTGTTTATGCGCTAATATTGGTATTCAAGCGTTTGTTTAAAAATAATTGCTTTGTTTTTGCATATGTGTTCGTGTTTCAAAATGTTAACAAAAAATAAAAATGTTGATATTTGTATTTTTTTAATTGTTTTTGCCTTTAAAAATGGATTTAAAGATATGCCTTGCAGGAAATGCCAGCACACAAATCAGGCATATAGCACACAGCACAGATCCCATAGAAAGCAGCATTGGCAAAAAGCCTACCGACGCGTACAAGCCAGAGGCAATTGGAGGCAGCGAGATATTTGCCAGTCCTTCTGCAAACCATGAAAGGGAAAACGACTGTGCCATTGCGTCAGAGTCTGTGGAATTGATAAAATCACCAAATGCGCTCTGAGCAGGCACAATCACCACCATCGATGTTATTCCAAACATTGCGTAGCCAAATATAAGCACCGAGTAGTTGCCAGCAACAGCGGTGACAATTAAAGAGACCAGCATAAGGAATGCGCCGGTGGCAATTGTATAGTATCGCATGCGCTCGCCATACCTGGACACTGCTAGATCACTAATGCGGCCGACCAAAGGCATGGCGAGTATAAGAATACCACCAACTATTAGAAATGCTACGCCAATGGTTTCGGGAGAATATCCAAATCTGTCGTACAACCGCAGAGGAAACACTGTTTCGATTACGCTCTGCATTCCTGTAGCCACGAATATTGAAACTGTTGGGCCAAGAACTTGCAGTTTCAAGAGAAGACGCCACATCTGAACGCCGTTTTCCGAAACCTTTGACTCTGTATCAGGAAAGGACTCGGTGCAGCTTAGTATATCGGCAGAGCTGCTGCTGCCGACGTCTCTGGTTACTTGTTTGTTGTCTTTTAGAATGTGCGACTTGTCTGGTTCCTGTATTTGAGACCCAACAACAGACTCGAAATCAAGAATCTCGGACGAGCACTTTGTTTGCGACAACGAAACGGTTCTAGTTACAGAGTCGCGGATATCCAGCGAGTTGCGCACAAATACAAGTACCATGATAATCTCTGCAACACCCAGCACCATGGCTATTATTCCGATGCCACCAACGCCCATGGATTCATAAGCCTTGCCGCCAAAAACTGGACCTACCATATTGCCAATATTATCAAAGACAAATAGCACAGCCATCTTAAACCCTAAAAGACTAGCTGGGTAGACATCGGCTACAGTGGTAAACAGCATGGTATCCGCGATGCTAGACGCAAAGCCTAGAATAACCCTAAATATAACTATTTGGTAAAAGTGTTTGGTAAAGAAAAACACGGCGCCGGCAACCACATAGAGAAAAGCCGCTGTCAATTGGGGCACAAGGCGATTATGCGTTTTGTCGCTTATGTATCCTATCGATGAACCCCCGATTAACCCTCCGACTCCAAAGGCTGCGGTTATTATTCCATTGCTTGCTCGAGGAACATGCATTGCTCGCTGAAGTAGATCGGGTATACATGCTATTGTTAGGGTATAGATAAGCCGGTTAACAAGAGCAATAAATGACGATGCTGCCCATATTGTTGCTGGCTTATTTCGTATTTTTTGCAAAATCGGTGGCCACCTCATCTAATGAATGTAAATAAACAAAGCAGACAAAGAAGAAAGAATATAAAAAAATCGAATAATTGATATTTAAATAAATGCTCGACTAAAAGAAAGAGTGTATTGATTTAAGAAAAATTTTTATAGGCTTCTTTATAAACACAAAGCAGTAATTTTCTATTGAAAATAGGGAGGGGCCAACGGACACGAGGGCAGACGAAGATAGAAAGATAGAAGCTGAAATTAAGTTTTACAGAGCACCTAAACAAAGCTTTCGCTATTATTTAGGTGTAGTGGATGGACAAATAATAGACAAGGCTAAACCAAACCAAACTAAATCAAATAGAACTAAATTACGTTGTATAGTGTTTGTACTAAATAACGACAAAATATGGCTTGATGCTTGAAAGTTTTTCAGCACATGTAACCCGACTATTTATATCTGTTTTTATTTACTTTCTTTACAAATTTGTAAGCATAACAGTCTGACGTCTTTTTGCTTTGAAAACGTACTAGAAATACTTGGCTGCAGCTTTGAATGTAATTTACACAAAAAGTAAAAAATGTTGGCTTAATATGATCTCATGAACAAGGGGGTGTATATTGATTTCTTTTTACGGATACAGTGACAGGGGGTATAGCAACAGTTCAGATATTGATAAACTTGCGTTCTAGTTTAATTGAGTTTTTTTCTTTTCCTTGTAGATGTTTTTATATATATTTTTCGATATATTGGTATAGTGTTTTGCCAAAGTGTCCTTGTTTCCTTTCTTCTTCAATGCCACCTCTGATGTCAATACACGCCACGCGTCGATTGATTGGAATAGCCAATAGCAGAGACACAACCCGGGATACAAAGTATATAATCCATATTGCTGTAATTGTAACTAAACACTATAGAAAATTAAACGTCGAGGATTAGCCCAAGCAAGGCGTTCGAAAGGAAATGTGCTTAAACAAATCCGGATTAATTGCTTGGAATAGACTGGTCAGATGCGAGACATATCATTCTTTTCATTTTACCATTCAGCTACTAATAAACGGGCTAAAACAAAGCTTGTGAACATGCTCACTCATTTTGAAGGGCAATGCATGGCACTTCCAAAACTATTGAGTTGCAATCTTACACCTGCATATCCTCTAATTGCGAAGCCTTATTAAGCTTATTTCGGAGATTAAAGTGCCCAATGGACCAAAAAATAATAAAGAAAAACACCCGAATTTTATATGTTTTTTTTAGCTTATTCATCAATTGAAAATAATTTATAGATGGTCACACAGTGAGCGTATATCATGAACCCCATGCAATATATTTGCTTGGAATCGTAGCAAAGGCTTGTAATCATCACATGTGCCTTTTTGTTGATCGGATCAACCGATGCAAGTGACGAAGCGCCAAGAAGGAAAAAAAACCTATTCACTTCTTACGCTCTTTGATATGTTTTTTATATTTTAATTACAGCATTTCATTTCATTTCCTTTCATATTATCTTTTCTCTCTCTTTCTTTTTCCTATCTCTAAATACCACATCTAATGAGCATCTGCAGCAGCGGCAGCAACCACAACCTTCATAATCATCAAAAAATAGTTTCAAAGAATGGAATCCTTTCAATAAAACCAGGAGCACGAATTCCACCAGCACTTTTAAGGCTTTTGTTTGGAGACAGCGGAAACAGTTATAACCGAAACACAAGTGATGAAGATAGTTTGCATACAACCACCTCTAGCAGCAACGATAGCCTTTCGCCAGCAAGTCTGTCGTTTAAAAAACAGCTTGCCATGTCTACATACGCTTTATCTATGGATGGCACGCATCTGGCGATTGCATATGCTGATAGATATATGCTTTTGGAGCGACCAGAAGAACAGAGCTCAGTTCCTAATTGGAACTATCGACTGGTTTCTGTCGGAAGCGAAGCGACGATGGCCGATGAATTGATTACGTCGCTGTATTGCTTAAGTATCTATGTACCACAGGGATTAGCAAAGCAAGGTAATCATAGGGGTCAGTCTCTTTGTGTGGCGGTAGGGTATTCCAGCGGCTATTTCCGGATATTCTCGTTGTATGGTCATTTACTCACCACGCACCGACTTCACTCGCAGCCGCTAATACGCATTCGGTTGCGTGTGCCATTGCAAACGAGCGACAGTAACTGTGGGCAGGAGAGGGCAGTATGGCATGCCTCGATGAACGAGAACAGCGATTACGGAGTGACAGATGATGTTGAAGAAATGTGCCTAACATATGCGGACGGGACAATAGTTAGTATTGACGGCCAATCGCTTTATTTAGCGTTGCGGTTATGTCTTAACGAGGCTGCATCGGCAGAGTCTGACGAGCCAATATTTCAATACAAGAAATGGGCATTTGACCTAAACATGCCACTGGTATCCGATGCAGTCAGTTATGGACCAGTATTGTACAGAGATCCGCTTCTGTCTCTAGCAAAGGCTTCGCTTACATCAAGTCACCTGTTGTCCGATGCCACAGCGAGATTTATAGTTGCACCGCAGCATGGTGACGCGGCATTTGGCGTTTTCATGACCAATGAGGACGCTGCCATGTCGTATTCAGCAGTTGATATAGCCGGCAAGGTAGCGGCAAAAGTCACTGGCGCAGTGCTCAATATTGCAAAGTCGTATTTCTGGAGATCTAGTCCACAGCCTTCGTCAAGGGTTTCAGAGACAAATAGACACAACATAGCCGGCTCGGAAGATCCTGGAACCATGGTCCCATGTTCTTTTGCTATTCGTGACAATCCGCGCAAGGTTTTGGACATATCACTGGCGCCTGTGCCTTATAACCTTGCAGCTCTGACTGATTCACTTGGTCGTGTATCGCTGTTTGATCTAGAAAGCTGCGAGGTCGTGCATATGCTCAAGGGACTTCGAGGCAGTCAGTGTGCGTGGCTGGAAATGGATAGCCGCCGTGGCAGTGATGGTGTTCGAGATGATTCGGATGGAGCATCTAGGGATTGTTGTCGGTTATTTATTGTTGTGTATGCTGGGAGACGTGGTACTGTTGAGATATTCGAGCTTGGGTCTTTGGAGAGACCTGTGGCGTCTGTCAGCGTTGGCTTGGGATGGAAGCTCGTGCAGTGTCCGACACAGCCGCTTGGAGGCAGTCTTGTCGTTGGCACAGCAGGCAGGACTCGCAGAGCAACAGCACCGTCTCTTGCTTCGTGCATGTTGTTTAGCGAGAATGGTCAGGAAGCCAGTATACAGCTGGTGATCTAAGTACATATAAAATCCTTTAAATCTTGTTATCAAAAAACAAATGGATTACTAGTTTACAGTCTTTTTGTCTTCCATCCACTTAGGGATATTCTTGAATGCAGGATCCAGGTACTCGCTGTCCAGGGGATCAGACCAGTTGGCTAAATATGGGTCAAAGGCAACGGCCTGGTCCCAGGCCGAGTTTTTAAACAGTCTTTGGATCTTGAGATCCATGCCATCGTCCGATGGGTACAGGTCACGTCTCTGGTACACCACTGGCGGATAAAGCGAATATGCATCAACAAGTTTACGTTTAATTAGCGCGACCAGCTGTACATCCAACGCATGAGACTGTTTAGAGTTTTTAACGAAATACGCAAACAGTTTCTGTGCACCGTTGCGGCTGAGAATATACCCTGATGTACAAAACGGATGAACAGCTTTGTGCACTCTACTGAATCCAGTTTTGACTTTACCCTTATCCTCTTCCATTGAACAATGACCGATATAGAAAATATCCCAGTTGGATGTAGTACTGTTGAGCGAATCCAATGCCTTTTTTATAACTGATACTGCGTCGATTTCAAAATCCACGTCGTCTTCAAGCACCAATGCTCGCTCGTATCCGCTGTTAACCATATCGCGCCAGACGTCCAGATGGTTTATTTGTGGTTTGCTGAATATATGAGCATCGAGGTGCATGTATTTGAAAAGCTGTTGCATACGGCCTTTGCGACCAAGCCGGTTCTTCTTGTTGATGCAGTAGATGTGGTCGGTGAAGGCCAGTGTGTAATCTCGTGTAGGTGGTTGTAGCTCAAATGAGGTGGAGGATTGGTCTACGAGGATATGGTGAGAGTGGGGGGTGCTGGACACCGGTGCTGCATCTTCTACAGGAGGAGCTGGTGGTTGAAGAAAGCTTAGAGATGAAGGATCGAGATACAATACTTTGACTATCCATAGAGCTGATGCTGTTAGACTGAACAGAAAGTACAGGCGGATTGCACGGCCGTACCACCACGCCGAGTTTGAGCCGGGAAGCGAGACCATCAAACGTTATATATATATAAAAATATTTGGAAAAATATTAGATATAAAAATATTGAATTAAGAGTGGATAAATAATGTATTATAGAGACAAACAGATAGATAGATAGAAGCTAAAGAGATTGAGCAAAAGCGCAGTATGTTTTTTTTCTTCTTCCATTCTTTAGTCTTTATTGTTTTATTTGGCTCAACCCTACGTATAATGCGGAGAACGGGGCAACAAAAAAAACTGTGTTTAAAAATAACCATTTTTATTGAGATTTTTGAAAAAAATGATAATGTTGCATTCTCAACACTCCCTCAACTGAATATAGATCTTTTGGATCCTATATAAAAAAAGGGAGGGGATCACTTGGGCTCTGTGTGTGCCTTTTTAATACTCAGATAGAGCACGGGCGAAAAAGCATCGTCAGAGTGAACCACAACATCGACTTCATCCAAAACAATTTTTCTTTTATAAATCGGCGAATCCAAAGTAAAAGTTTCAAACTCACCGCCTTCACCACAAACATGTACCCCGTATTTCTCATCCAGTTTTAAAAGCTTCTCCTCCATCTGCGCCAAACTTTTGCCCAAATCCTGTTCCCCCAACCCCATAGCAGCAACCTTAATAAGCACCGCATCAATCTTGTTCTCTACCATCTCATGTAACAGTTCCTTTTGGTCACGCTGCCATAGATATGCCAACATGGTTAGTCCCAGACGGTCACATACGTTTTGTACACGATTGGATTGGTAGCGGGAGAATATAGCACCTACGGAAACACCCTTGACATCAGGATGGTTATCCTTGACTGTGGAGAGAAGTTTAAAGAGATCTTCGGTTTCGTCGTTTTCCGTCTGTTGGTAGTCTAGGGTTTGGGTTATTGCGGTGCCTTGGGTTTCTTGTAGATATATGGGCAGGGAAAGACATTCGGCTATTAGGCTAACACCGCTGGACCCGACTGTTTGGTACATGAAGCTGTCTAGCTCGTCTTTTTCAGAGGTTTTTGGTGGGTGGATATGCGCTAACGCGACGATTTCGTGTCCGTTCTCTACGCATTTTACCATGTTGTAGGTGCTGTCCTTACCGCCGCTGACCAGAGCTACGACCTGCATTTTTATTAATATTTGGTTATATAATAATATTTGTTTATATCTTGATAAAATTGGTGTTTGTTATTTAAATGTAAAGCAAAAAATTAAAAAAAAAAGAACAAACAAAAGATGAACAAAAAAATCAACCATCATGGTTTGGGAGTGGAAAAAAAGAACTGAAAAAAGGGCAAGCTATTGCGTCAAAGTCGTTTTATTGTGGGCAGGCGGGGATTAATTCACCAACACCTCATATATATTTTTTCTCCCCCCATACTGTTTGTAGCTCTGTTTTAAAATGCTTTATTGAAAACACAAATTTTTTTACTTGCATACATTTTTGCAAACTCGACCATTTTTTTGTTTTCGCAGACACACACACACACACACGTATATATAACAAACCATGCATACCTTATCCACACCAAATTTCTTTTATTATCGCTTGTTTTTGTTGCTTATAGCAATAGTTGTCGTACACGCCAACACCGAGATAAGGCATTTCAAACCAGACAGATACACAGATCCAAACATCAACACATCGTTGATCCTCCAAGCCCTCGAACCACATCTATCTGATCAAACCACGTTATCAGCACCGTACTCTTTCGCTGGAATCGAGACTATTGCCAGTGTCCAAAGCACCGATTCCACAATGGCTCAAAGAGAAAAGTGGTATTGTTTGCAAAA
>JANBRK010000381.1:0-17443 GCA_027577815.1 Coemansia sp. RSA 485
CGTACATCAGGAACTAGCTTCATGCCACTATATTTTTGTTTGATTGCCCAAAAAGCCAATTATTGATAGATAAAAACGAATTACAATGCATTATGCCTTGCACATTTGAAGGCCTTAAAATTTCTCGAATGCAAAAAAAAATTACAGACATCGCTATTGTCCTTTTTCAAATGTACATGTGTTTATTCCCTTTTTTCTTTCATCAACATCTTGACCTTGGCCTCATGGTCAGACATCATTCTGTTTTTGCTCTTACTTATCTTCTCTTTCCGCAAGCTTGTTTTTTATTCTCACTGCGTCCGCCTGGTTTAAAACACACGTCACGACAATTAAAAGAAACGATTCTTAGTGGCTGTGCTATCGCGCACATTACATCTCTTCTGATTATTTGTATAATTCTCATCTGCCACGTATATGACCATGGGCAAATAGAATATCATATGGTCCTCATTTATAACCAACATCCTGCCGCTATCTTGTTGCCGTTGCTGCCTGCGTTTTGGGGATGGAGGTCACCATTTTAACAGACAGAATAGAGTCGGTATTTTTAGGTCAACTGTTAAAGTCTGTCTAATCGCTTCTCATTACCAAATAAAAGTGCTCACAATCACTTGTCCGCCCGCTAATCTATGCCAAACAAACAAAAACAACAACCAAACAATGGGTGTTTCAAAAAAAGGGCGGATGGTATGGCAAATGAGCAATTGAACAGGTGGATAGTCAAGTACAAACGGATTTGTAATTCAAACAAAAAACTTAAAGATATGTTGGCAAAAAAAAAAAACAGGGGCCATTTTTTCCTTTGTTCAAGAGCCATTGGAAAATAATTGGAATAAAAAAGATGTGTCGGTCTATTGGCTCGGCCAAGAACTTATTGGCGGATTGGTTTACATTTAGAAAAATAAAAACATTGCGGAATAGCGTTATTCAACAATTACGACCTTAATGGATCCTTCTATCACTGACAAGTACGTGTTCTGCTGATCCGTTGCATCTAATTATTTGCATGTTTATTCCGTGTCATCGCCTTTCGGAAAGATATCTGTTTTAAAATACACCAATTCCGTCGTGCGGCTAATGTATTCAAAATTTGACAGCTATAACCATATATCCACTAAAAGTAGCATACAGGAAAAAAGCAATATGTAAGTAAGCTTATGCTGATGCGAGAATTAAAATGAATGTGATTTGCAGCAGTAAGTAATTTTACTTTATTTCCTTTTTTGTACATCGTGACCACACATGCCTGCGTTCCTTCCTTCATTTCCCTTCTTCGCTGTCTCCACTTTTCTTGTTTTCCTTCTTGCATGTACTGTGTGGTGTGGCATGCGTGTGTCCAGCAGAGCACGCCAATCAGAATTATATTATGTGGTGCAAATTTTAATAATCCGGGATTGAGCTTTTCTTCGGTCATTTGCACACAATTTCGGATGTTCTCTATGTCTCTCGGCAAAAGGCATAAACAACCGCTCGGCCAGCCAGTCAAAATTTGCAAACGTAAATTCCGATAGACATACTTCTTTTCAGTTGCAGATGTTGTTTAAAAAAAGATAACAAAATGTAATTTGTCTATATAAAGCCTTTTTCATTTCTTTCTCATGTTGAACTTTCTTTAGACATCTCTAAATAGTAGTTAGTATGCACTGTATATAAATAATTTGAATAGATACATTATTGGAAGATAGTGTTGCAATTCTATATTTTGTTTTTTTTTTACATTTATCAGCAAATATCCTTCATTTTATTTTGTTTTTTTTTGCATTAGCTTTTCGTGGCATTAAACTAATGAAGCAATTGTTTATTCCGCTTTTATAAGTTTTTTTGTCATTCACCATTCTGTAGCCTCAATTGAAGCAAGGACAACCAAGTCCTAGGCTACAATTGTTTGTGTTCTGCATACTTAATTGGCTGAAAATGAATCGTTTTTACATAAAAACACAAAGTTATATGTCCTACCCGCGTGTTAAGTTTTGGATTAATAGATCAATGTTTTAAACTGATATGTTATGGATTAATACAGACTATAAATAAAAAAGCGGAAGATGCTATATGCTAAGTGGCTAGAAATGAAAGCCTGATACCTGACCATGATGCGTGTTTTTATGGCTTGTGATGCAGCTCAATATATATATATATATATATATGCGCGACTTGCACGTATACATACAATTCTTTTTGAATTATCCAAATGTCTGGTATATGGCCATCCGCATTCGCAACAACTGCTCGTCAATTATTTTGTGGTTGTTGCTCGAGCCGCAATAATACTCAATCAGCCCCTTGGCTATCTGTGGACTCGGGTACATATACATCATCTTTTTGTCTGATCTGACCATGCTCATGTAATTTGCATCAACTGGCCAGCAGAAAGAGCTGTCCATCTTTAGAATTCCAAGCACAGACCTGCCGATTGATTCTGTAGGCATATGATACATTGGCTCCACCAGCGCAAATGGGCTTGGCTCGAAATCCATAAAGGGCAGTTCCGAAAGCTGGGTGACCGCACTCAGGATATCGTCGGCGTGAATATCGTTGATATCCTTTCTGCACGTTTCTTTCAGCAGATCGCACAGCCGCAGTAGCTGCTGGGGATGACGCCATGTCTTGTTGACCAGTTCCTTAATCAGCCAAATATCAGCAGCTTTTCCTAATTTGTGACTTTTGACAAACTGGACCGCTTCGCTGGATGAAAACAGCGGCTGCACGTGGTAGCTGATGGTGCCTAGTTCGATGTTGACCCTTTCAGCCTTTGAATCGTCAGAGGCTGCTAGTAGGAGTGTAAAGCACGGAGTTCGTTTTATATGCAAAAGCAGCTCCAGTATGTCGCCACAGCTTCTGTTGTCGATGCTATTGTCACCAGCGAGCGCATCGGCCTTGTCGACAAGAAACGCTACGTCTATATTCTCGCTGCGACAATACGAACCGATAAAGTGAAGCAGTGTGGCTATATCCGATGAAAAGTAGCCAGCTGTTCTGTCCATCACATTCCTACTCCACCTAGCAACAATTTCCAACAGATGCAGGTCATCAAAAAAGGCATGTCGTAGTGCTCTGGCCAAAAACAGCCTTCGCTGTGTATCATCCAGGCACCGTACCCACGCAGAGCAATTGCCAATGTATACCACTTTTGTTCTTCGTTCCTCGCGCACAAGCAGCTTAATGGCTGTTTGGAGCAGCAGGTAGCTCTTGCCAATTCCCTTGCAACCTCGAAGAAATAGTCCAGACGCCATGCAGTTTGCAGCGCCCCACTGAAAAATCCCCAATCCGCTGATACTACTGGCAGCCTGGTGCTGCTGTTCAAAGCTTTTTTGCATCTGTGTAAATAACTCGTTGGATAGGTTGGGTCTAGAAACGACATTCACGAATCTGACTTGCACCTCTTCTTGACTGTTTATCTGGACGCTCTTTAAAATAACGGGAACCGCTGGGTCCTGGCAGAAGGAGATATCGGGGATCTGGATCAGCTGAGGATCAGGCGCGGCCAGCTGCTTCCTGAGCATTGCTCCTGTGTTGGTCTCAAGGAAATACCGATGTGCCTTCATGTCAGCAACATATCGCATAGGTCCACACAGAATCTGCAGTTTGCAGAGACACTTTAGTTCTTGCGGAAAGATAGAAACAAAGATAGAGAAACGAGCCAACGGCCTGTATAACCTGCGCGCATACAAGTGGCTTTCTACCCAGCACCGGTTTCAGAGGTAATGGCAGTAACGGCTAGGTAAATGCAATCAGTGTTCAGGATCGGCCAAGCTGACAAGTGCAAAAAACGATGTATCGCCGCAAAAATAATCCTCAAGAAAAGGACGATAATAAAGCACGAGTGTAGATGTAACAGCTAGTTTAAATTAATGGTGTGAAAGTAGAAAAAATCGGACAAAGTGAGAAAAGACGAGAGATTTTTTTGTATGAAAAAGAAATGG
This sequence comes from Coemansia sp. RSA 485, assembly GCA_027577815.1. NCBI lineage: Eukaryota > Fungi > Kickxellomycota > Kickxellomycetes > Kickxellales > Kickxellaceae > Coemansia > Coemansia sp. RSA 485. The sequence continues at coordinate 3,921 of JANBRK010000381.1, forward strand.
GTTTGATATAAGGGGAAAAAATCAAGATACAAAATGGAAGGCCGAACACGCCCTATTTATTGGGAGTAACGAAATATCCTTGAAAAAGGTCGTTGGATAAAGCACAATGCTGCATCGCTCCTGCACATCCACTGATGTTGTCTGTTTTGCATAACAGGAAAAACAATAAAACAAAATTAAGTGCATTCTTTTTTGTAGTCACGCCGTGCACGATGTCAAGATGGATAAATGAGGATGCCTGAATTGTGTTAAAAATAGATGTGCACAACTGTTAAGCTCATCGGACTGGTAAGACACCACCCCCCCCCAGCTCACACAGTGATCCATTCGGAAGGATCAAGTGCTAATACCATTGAGCGTATGCTGATGCATACACATATACAAGATAAAGACCTGGGAAAACTAGTATAAAAGCCTTGGTTTACGAACATTTAAAAGTCGGATCCTCATCCGAACAACTTTGTGCGTTCTCATAGTCATAGTTTACAGGTATCCTTTATAAATAGTTTACTTACACCCAATACGTTCCTGACAACAGCCTTACAGCACTAAAAAATAGTGGTTGTAGAACGCACAATTTTGGACGATATGTCTTGATGGAGGCGCCGTAAAATTCTTTGAGATAGAATGGGATGGAAAACATTTCGTGCTACATCATTTGGCACACCAAGTGCAGCCGAATTTTAGCTGACACGCTCAATACTACAAAAGAAACAGAAGCTGTAATTGATGCTGGCAAACTGTACATGCGAAAAAAACCAAAAAAAGACCCAAAAAAAGTACAGCAAGCACGGGCTAAGAGATTTCGCTAGTCGGCGTTGCTTTCAATGTCTTTAAAGATCATGGCGACTTTGTGCAAAACACATGGATTCTGGATCCCGACAGCTTTGTTTTCGGCAATGGCTATGACCGAATGCATTTCCGGCGAACTAGGAACAATGACATCGATTGCTGCTGGCCAGAAATCAGCTGCAAATGCACCTAAAATCTGCTTGGCATGTAGCATGTAAATCATGTTGGAGCGTGTCCCGCAGACAACCACATCTGGGCCATCTCGCCCGACTAGCGCTCGTAGCGGAATAGCGACAACGCTGGTCACGGGATAGTCCAGGTGGGCATAGGGCTCTATCTTGAAATTATCCAGCACGTACAGCCGCCCTGAATCGTCGCCCAACAGCGCTTGTGTTTCCTTGTTTTGCGCATCGTCGGAAAGCCCATTTCGACCGATAAATCTGCCCGAACACATGCAGTTACAACGCGCTGAAATCGGCACAGTTAGCACTGGATGGCCACGAGCCAGCAGCTGCACATGGTTGCCTTCGCTTGCTGCAAGCACATAGCTGGTTGGAATCCCGTGGTCGTCTGCAAAGCGCACTGAACATACGCTTGTTATCCCTGTGCCTGTTGCGCCAGGTGTGTCGGAGGCCGCCGTGCTCAGCTGCGTGCGCCACAGGATGCCCTGTACATGGCTTTCAGTTATAGTTCCGCTCATGTCGCCGACGATAAAGCTGCGAGGTGTGTTGGGATTGTTATCTAGAGCAAGTGCCGAAACCGGCGCAGAAACGGTCGACCGCGATATCATCCGCCCCATCGTAAACACGGTCACTCTTCCGTCCGAGTCACCTGCAACTACGTCGGGGATCAGGCCTGGCCTAAAAGCACTTGCATCGGAAGGGGCCATTGCCAGCAGTCGCTGAATCGCCGGATTGCCGCTGCTATCAAGGACCGTCCTTGTGCCATCCTCGTGAACAAGAGCGACATAGCCTGCGTCAGTTGCAACCACAATCTGCGTCTGAACACCCTGGATCACGCTGTCGTCTGCACTGCTCCTTGTATCTTCAAAACGCGATTTTGCTTGATGAAATGCTGCAATAGCCGAAATCGCACCGATCTCTGAAGGCATCTCGATCGCTTCTTCCTTCCGAAGCTTCAACTCGACTCTAGCTAGCTGTCCGCTGTCGCCGTTGACCCCGTCATCAAGACGTGCTCGCTTTGTGCTTGTCATACACAATTGATATGCTCTGGGCGTTATGTTTGTTACAGAAAGGAAATTACTGGGCAGCTATTAACAAGAATGCAAAGAAAAACAATACTATACATATATGCACTTTTGCTGGGCAATTCGTTTGGTGACTTTTTTTTTGATCACAGCATCGATCCGGGTTTTATGATAATGGGGCGGTTTTATTTGAAAGAAAAAAAAAAAAGTAAACTTGGAAATCAAACCAATGTGTGGTGGTCTGTCCTTCTTTGCTTGTCTGTTAAACTTTTACTGCCTTATTTCTGGCCTATTCTTCATCTAGCTACACAAAACGCTGCTTGGAATCAACAGCCGATTCAAGAGATTCCGAGTGTCAAAGTGTCCAGGTGTCATGTACATGCGTTTACGGCCGCTGGCTGTAGCGAATTTGCTTTTCAACTCGGGAGCCTGCAGAAGCAGTCAATTCGGTTTATGCTGCAGACGGCTCTATGCAGCGCGAGCACCAGAAAACAAGCGCGGTGAAATAGACATATCCGCCTACCCGCCAGAACGCATCCGCAACTTCAGTATCATAGCGCATATCGATCATGGCAAAAGCACGCTTGCCGACCGCTTGCTTGAACACACTGGAGTGATCTCCAAGAGCGGCAAAAACAAACAGGTTCTGGACAAGCTCAAGGTCGAACGAGAGCGGGGGATCACGGTCAAGGCGCAGTCTGCGAGCATGTTTTACGAGCACAACGGAGAGAAATACCTGATGAACCTTATTGACACGCCTGGGCATGTGGACTTTAGCTACGAGGTTTCGCGGTCGCTGGCTGCCTGCCAGGGCACGATTCTGCTGGTCGACGCGGCGCAGGGCATCCAGGCGCAGACGGTGGCTAACTTTTATCTGGCCTTTGGCGAAGGCCTGGAGGTTATCCCTATGCTGAACAAGGTCGACCTCCCGACAGCAGAGCCAGAGAGGGCGGCGCAGCAGATCGAAAGTGCGTTTGAGATCGAATCTGACAAGATCCTGCATATTTCGGCCAAGACTGGACTTGGCGTCGACCAGGTCTTGCCTGCAGTCATAGAAAAGACACCGCCGCCGTTGGGTAGTGTGGAAAAGCCGTTTAAGGCTCTTCTGTTCGACACCTGGTATGACACATATGTTGGCGTGGTCTGTTTAATGGCAATCAAAGATGGATCAATTAAGCGTGGCGACCGCATTGTGTCGACTCACTCTGGCACAAAGTACGAGGTAGCTGAAGTGGGCATCATGCATCCAGAGCAGACTCCGACAACGCTTCTGCAGGTTGGCCAGGTAGGATACATTGTCTGCAACATGAAGTCCATTGCAGAAGCACATGTGGGAGACACGTTTTACAAGGACCGGCAGCCGGTAGAGCCGTTGCCAGGCTTTGTACCCGCAAAGTCAATGGTGTTTGCAGGTGTTTTTCCGATTGATGCAGGAGAGTTTGACAGTCTGAACGAGTCTATTCAAAAGCTCACGCTCAACGACTCTAGCGTCAGCGTTCACAAAGAGACCAGCGCCGCTTTAGGCCAGGGGTGGCGTTTGGGATTCCTGGGCACCCTTCATATGGATGTATTTCGGCAGCGGCTGGAAGAGGAGTACGATGCCAATGTGCTTATCACGTCGCCAACAGTGCCGTACCAGATCAAGTACACAGACGGCGTCACAAAGTTTATCCAGACGCCTGCGGACTTTCCAGATGCCAACATAATGCAGGACTTTGTCGAGTCGACCATGGAGCCGTATGTATCCGCGACTATTTTGTTCCCGGAAAAGTACCTGGGTGCCATGCTCGAGCTGTGCACAACCCACAGGGGCGAGATACAGAACCACACGTACATTGATGAGACCCGTGTTATGCTCAAGTGTCATCTTCCGATGGCAGAGATTGTCACAGACTTTTACGACAAGCTCAAGTCAAAGTCGCAGGGATTCGCGAGTTTTGACTATGAAGAGTCGGGCTATAGGACGTCTGATCTGGTGAAAATGGAGGTCCTGCTTAATGGCGAAGCGGTGGATGCACTGGCTGCGGTCATGCACAAGACCATGGTTGTCACTGTTGGCCGGGACATTGCCAAGCGGCTCAAGGAGGTGATCCGTCGGCAGCTGTTCGACATTATCATTCAGACCGCTGCCAATGGCAAGATTGTTGCTCGAGAGACGGTCAAGCAGCTCCGCAAAAACGTTACTGCCAAATGCTACGGAGGCGACATCACCCGCAAGATGAAGCTGCTTAACCGTCAGAAAGAAGGCAAGAAGCGGATGAAGAAGATTGGCAGGGTAGAGCTCCCACAAGAGGCATTTTTGAGCATTATGACAAAGTCGCAGAGCTAAGCCGGCTGTCGATTGTATAAATCGACATTACTGCTCACTGGGTACTTTTTTTCTAAAAAAGATTAAAGATGTGTGTTATTTTAGGCGACGCAACCCGGCTTTGCTTGGCGGCTACCCCGCTTTCCAAGGCTGCTCTTCTCTTTTTTTTTTGTTTATTTGCTCGTACTGAAACAAGTGTTTTTTCAATAGATCAGAGCAGTAACTATGTAACTTGAGTCATAAATACAGGATGTCGATGCTTGTGAGCACATCCAATGGTTGTACCTAGTCGAGGAACCCTGATAAAAACGCAGTGAATCCAGGCAGTCAGGGTTGATGCTGAGGTATGTTACGTCTCTTTACTCTTCTTGAAATTGTGTATTTTTTGTCTGCACATTACTCTGCCGCGATCTTTGCGTGTTTCTTATCAAGTTTATTTATTATTTATATTGCCAGCAAATAGAAAGTGCGATGAACAGTGTAGACGCTTTGAAAGAGGCGTGGATAGACCGGTTACGCCGAAGCAACACAGTCAAAAGGTATGATTTGCATATTTAGTTACTGGACATTTACGATATTTTCAATTTATCAAGCTAACCCAAAAAAAAAACATATGCCAAATTTGTGTAGACTGATGCGAAGAGAACGTGTACCTGTAGCGACACTGGCATTCGCAATTATATGTTGTTTGATGCTTCTTGGCGCATATCGCGGTCAGGATACATACACGGGGCAAAGCGAGCTGGGTGCTGCAGACGCAAGGCCAATCGACGTTCCAGATAATGTCGAGAAAAGACCCAACGTTGATGAGATGGATCCGCTTGGACCTCAGCTGCCACAATGGGATTCAAACAACAACAACAACAACAATCACAGCGGTGATATGGGAAGAGCCCAGCAAAACACAGACATTTACCCGTCTTTCAAGACGCACCCGACAAATGACCAAAAAAAGTATATAGAAGTGCTGGACAGGAACTATCGGCCTAAAAACATGGCCATGCCGTCCTGGCTTCCCAAATCAACCAGCAACAATGGCTGGAGTGGCAACGGGATTGCTCGGCTGACAAACGAGTCTCGGATGATACTGGCTAATAACAACGAGGTTTCGCCGCACACAGCCGAACCCGATTCTGACTCGATCCTGATCCTGACGCCGGTCAAAAACAACGCAAAGCACCTTGCGCGCTACTTTGCTCTGATAGACAAGCTTCAGTATCCGCGAAGCAAAATCTCCATAGCGTTTCTTGTGTCCGACTCGACGGATCGCACGCAGCAGATGCTCATAGAGTCGCGTCAGTGGTACCAAGAAAAGGCGCCGGTGGAGATGCGGTTCAAAAGATTTGATATATACCGGCAGGACTTTTTCTACGCGCTTCCTCGCAACCAGCGTCATCTGCGCGAAAAGCAGCAGGAGCGGCGGATCATGATGGCCAGAGCGCGCAATTATCTGTGGACGCGCGCGCTTGAAAACGAGCAATGGGTTTTGTGGATTGATGGGGACCTCGAGTTCTATCCGCCAAACATTGTGCGCGATCTGATGGCCTACGACAAGGATGTGATTGTGCCCAACTGTCTGGTCCGTCGCAAGGCAGACAAGAGCCGGTGGAAACACAGCGTCTATGACCGCAATGCGTGGCAGGAGACACCGCGAAGCCTGGCGATGATCAAGAAGCTCAAGGAGACAGATTTTCTGGTCGAGGGGTACAAGTCTCTAAAGACACATCGCAGGTATCTAGACAACTTTTCCAAAAACGACACGCTGGTGCCTTTAGACGGTGTGGGAGGCACTTTCACGCTTGTCAAGGCCCACGTTCACCGTTCGGGCGTTGGTTTTCCGGCATGGCTGTTCCAGCATCAGGTTGAGACCGAGGGCTTTGCCAAGCTCGCAAAGGCTCATGGATATGGCGTGTTTGGGCTGCCATTCTACTACATCCGACATGTGGTTGGCTAGCGACACCTTTGTCAACTGATATTTCATTAGATTATTATAATGTATTTGTTTTGCTTTGTTTTGCCAAGTTTAGCCTCTGTCTTCGAATGGCGAGTACAGGGCGCTGTTGAAATTTACCCGGATTGGGATATCGCCCACCTGCCATGCATACTTTTTGCTTTGCAGATGCGTCGGCGGCTAGAAAGTCTCCGAAACCGAACCACAGAATGGGGAAGTTGCAGTCTATCACACAGCGTGATTTAAAGCTCACGGCACTCGTTGTCCAATAGAAGGTATGTGTGGAAGTGCTGGGAAAGTGCGGTTGGGATCTTGGAATTTTCTGGCTCTCCTAATGGCAGTTTTTCACAGAAACACGCTGGCGTTTGAGTTTGAGTTTGCGGATGCAGTTTCAATTCTCTTCGTCAAGCAAAGTGAGAGAGAGGTTCTCTGAAGCTTCTATCGAAAGGTGAGAAAAAGAGGGATGCCGGATGTTCATCTGGGGGAAGGGGGTTGTTTCAAAGGCCGGAAGCGCCGAGTGTGCAGAAGTCACTCTCTGGCATGAGCAATGCGACCATCGATGAAACGCTGATTGATTTTTTGATCGAATACACAGCCCACGTTTTTACCCCCCGAACGCTCAGACTCTAGTTGACAGGGGCGGTGGCTAAAACACATATTTGTTAATTATTGTCGCTGTGCAAAATGCCGCAAAAAACTGGTATGCCGCTATAGCCCCTTGCTGGAGTTTTCCTTGGCAAGTGCACAGAATTCATACCTGAAATACACTTACCTGCGTCTAGCACTCGGTTCTGCCGAAATAAAAACAAAAGAGTGCTAAAAGAAAAATCAGTTGCGGACGATCGGATCTCAACATGCTTCCGAGAAAAAAGGAAAAAGATGAAGCCCGATTAGGCAAGACTTGCTAACAAAAAAAACTCGGGTCAGTTAAATATCGGGGCCCGGAGGTTAAGGATGTGTTTTCTTGCGATTTTTATGCGTCAAAGTTCTCGGAGCTCTGGAAATCAAGAAACGCCCGAGATGCTGGCCAATAATGCTTGCACGAACGAGTCTGCCTATTTTCTTCTACATCTTAGGCTTCTGTCAGAAGATGAAGCGGTAACAGCGCTTTACTGAGCTTTTTTTCTTTAAAAAAAGACTCCGGTGATTTAGTGTCTGTCGCCATTTTCATGTGGGTTATATTAAAAACCTAACCACTATTTTTTTTTGAGTTTTTGCCCTGGTCTTTTTTCTTTTTTCATTTTTCTTTTTCCATTCACAACAACACTACAAGGCGTTCGTGCTACTGCAAGGGCTCGTTTTCTCTCTGGTTTCTAGTCATATTTTCTATATACGCTGTATCGTTTGCGCCTCATTATTTTTTATTCTTCTCAGATTCCAAAGCAATCGTATTGTCACACCCTCCTTTCTTCACTCTCTTTCAGCTTTCTCTAGATAGATGCACTTCCACTGCCCTTGTTAGTTATTTGTTATTCCACAACAACAGTCAATAACCTTGATGCACAGAGCCATATTTGGTAGCATGGGAAGGACTGGCCAGAAGCTTCGAGCCAATCCACCGGGCAGCAGTCTGTCTCCAAACACAGCGTCTCCTCGGTCACATCCGTATGCACTCTCGCTAAGCACGCACAACCGTGTCAAGACAGATGCTGCAAATGCATCTTCTGCCACTAATCAAAAATTACCAGGCATCGGCGCCGGCCTGGCGTCCTCAGAGCTGACATCGCCGTCTGTGTCAGAAGCCACAACCCCCACAATCAACAGCAGTGTAAATTTTGAAGCAAGCATCAGCACCAATACCAATACCAGCACCGGCACCACTATAGACAAACCTGTAAACTATATGGACGATGAGTGGTCGCCATTCAACGACCCATCCATCAAACAGGGTATGGCACAGGGTCTCAACCAAAAGCCGCTGCAATCGCTGTTTGATAGGAGCGAAAACATGCCTACATACACACCAATGTACACGCCAATATACCCGACCGGATACGCTTCCCGACAACACATCATCGATCCAAACATTTACACTAGAACCACATATGAGGGCTACCATTTCCCTCGGGAGCAAATCACAGTACGCGTACTAGATGTCGATTCGGGTGAATTTCTTCGGCAGTTTCCTCAGCGGTAGAGAGGAGAAAAAAAAGCAAAAGCATGCTGTTGAGTATTTACGTTATCACGCATTTGTGGTATGTTTGTATCTGTAAAAACACTATATATATTCATTTCATTTCCCTGTTTTATTGCAGCCTTGTAAATTGTTATTTAGACATTTTTTAGTTATTTAGATGGTTGCTTGTCATGTAAAGATGCATTTTTTTTATAAAAAAAAATCGAAATTAAACACATCGCACTGCTAGAAAAACATGGCTGTTACAGAAACCAGGGCAACAAGTGCAGATGATCCCAGAACGCTGTTGGCTGCACTCAACCGACCAGAAGTTGCGCCGTTTTCGTACTTTCCCTTGTAGTAGTACAGCGGGCCAACGTCTTTCCATCCCTCCAGCGCCTTTTTGTAGTTGTACTTTGGCTTGCCCGTGCGCCAGCGATGCTGCTTAGCCTTCACGTGCTTGACCTTGACCTTCTTCTTGCGCGCCTCCCCGTCTTCGTCGTCCTCATCGTCGACTTCCTTGCCATCTAGCCCCGTATGTGTCTTCTTGTCCTTTTTGTTATCTTTTGACGATGATCCCTTGTCGTTCTTGCCCTTGGTCTTCTTGTCCCCGTCTGATTCGCCCTTGCCGCTGCCTCCCTTCTTGCCGCTATCCTTCGATCCGGGTTTCTGCTTGGTTGCAGATTTCCCCTTTGGCTTATGCTTGGTATCCGAGTCACCGTCGCCCTCTTTGTTGCTCTCGTCGGAGTCCTCTTCTTCCTTGTCAGCCTTTTTCTTTGCTGATCCCTTTTTCGCAGCCTTTTTGGAATCCTCGCCACTATCCTCTTCAGACTCCTCGTTATTGTTGTTATCGTCGTCGCTGTCGTGGCGAGCCTGGCCGTGATGATGATGGGGATGAGGATCAGGCCTGAAATCCTGGCGATCGGTGTTGATCAAGTCTCTGGATTTGATCTTCATAGCTGCCTCGTTAGGGTCGGTCGCTGCTGCTGCCACCGGATTAGCCGGGTCCTCTGCGTCCTGCTTGCGCTTAAACAGCATTGCATGTGACTGCACATGTACTGTTGGTTGGACCAGCACTGTTACGGAGGACCCGAGGGTTGCGGTCATCGGGCCCATTGCTGCTGCCAGCGAACAAAAGGCACCGATGCCGCTGAGCGTGCTAGTTTTCATTTTTATATCGATTATATTGTATAGAAAAAACACAATGTAAAATTAAATGTATATACCTGGTTGCCAACCTGTTAAGCAAATGAGAGAAGCAGAGAAAGAGATATAAGGATGTCAGCAAGAATAGATGAGCGCGACATTTTGAACATATACACTGTAACCCTAAACAGTTAATTTCATTTGACTGCTTGCTTTTATTTAACCGCATGGTCATATATACGCATACTGAAATGTAAACCAAGGAACATCGATAAATAATAAACACTTTTCTCTTCTCCACACATCCATGTGGTTGGTTGCTAAAGAAGAAAAGTAACTGTAAAAAAATACATTTTTTTTAGTTTTCTTTGCTTCTCCACATTCACACTCACAACATCATGATGGCAAAGTCTCATATTCCACGAGAGCTGCTGCTGCTACCACCACCGCCATTTACATGTTCGTCGTTATCTTCATTCTCGCTGTTTTCCCCGCTTCTGGTCTTGTGGCGCTTGCTTGAGCCACGAGAGCCGCGGATATACGAGCTGTTCTCGTTGGCTGCCCCGGCTTCATAGTCATCGCCATGACTGACGTTCAAAAACGACACGCTGCGAGGACGTGTTGCCCCGGCCTGCTGCTGGCTTGTCAACGACTGGCTCTGTGTCAAGGTTGAATCGATCGAGTTTGTTCCATTGATATCGACGACACTGCTACTAGCTTCGTCACTCCCTGCTGGCCTGCCAGGGTTGGAGGAAATGCTTGTTCTACGGGTCGTGCTGGCACTGCTAGACTCGGTTCCTAAGAACACAGAAGCAAGAGGGAAGGGATTGGAAATTAAACCAAACCCTGGCATCTGACCACCACCAATGCCACCCGCACCGAAATTCAGAATCCTCGGGATGCGTGTGGACGGTCCGTTGTTTGTACTGTACTCGGTAGTGGTCGAAAAGTTGGATCTATCGCTGCGTGCAGTCTGGCTGCCCACTGCACCCGCTCTGTCTATGAAGGTAAAGACGTTGTTCTCCGGGCTAACAGGTCTAGGCATGTCTGTTGATTGCGCCTCGCTGGCGTCGCTGCTGCTCAAAATATCAGCACGACCATGAGTTCTGCCGCTGGTGTCAGTCTGCTGACGGTCATTGTCCTGGCTGCGTGCTTCGGCAGGCCATGGCGCATTTGTCTGGTTCGATGAGCCGGTGTTGTTGAGTATCTGGAAGCCGACGCCAGGCATAGAGATTGCCTCCACTTCAATATGTATAGGGTTATTGCCAGAAACCCCAGCGCCATTACTACGCAGGAGTTGCGAGATCCTTGCTTCAAGATTTGAGGCTAAATCATTAAGCGATGTACTGTTGTTGCTGTTGCTGCCAGCGGTGATACTGGAATCAGGGCCGGTACTGGTACCGGTGCCAGTGTTGGCATTTGTGTTTGTGTTTGGGTTAATGTCCACACTTTCCCTTGCGCTTGAGGCATCTCCTGAAGCAGCATTGTTTTGGGAAGACTGCTGTCTCTGGGACTGTCGCTGACGCGTACTTCTCTGCTGCTGCCCAAGTCTTCGCTGCCACTGCCTCTGCCACCGACGCATCAAACTGTCACCATGAGAGGACACTCCTCCAGGAACCAGGAGTCGGTCAAATGGAATGTCGGAAGTAGAAAAGCCAGCCTGCATCGAGCGCAGCATAGGCTCTATAGCCGACATACGCGCGTCGTTTTGCGGCGACCGACCTTCAGGTAATCTGGTATTGTTAAGCATAAGGAGGCTCTGCGCAAGCCGGCGATAGTTGCGCTGCGAAGTACTAGCGACAAGATACCTCGCTCTTCTGCTAATGCCGCCATCTCTTTCCCTAAATTCCTGGAAAATATCGTTTGTAGATTCGCTTTCACGGTCGCTGCCATCTTGCCAAGAAATCGTGCGTGACTGGGCTAATTGTACGGGCGTACTACGCAAAAATGGGATTGCCACAGATACGGCCGATACCGCTTCAGAAACTGCCTGGACCAGACTCATCATATGGTCCGGAGAATACGCTGCTTCGGAAGAAACGGTATCAGCGTTTTGCCACTGACCGCCGACTGTCTGCAGCGCACGGCCAATCTCGACAAACGCATCACCGAGCCCAGTAAGCCCAGCGCCAGCAGCACCAACCGGGTCGGCCGTCGACTGGGAAATATACTCTGGTGCGGGACTTGAGTACTCGAATGATTGCTGACCAGGAAGGCGACGAATCTCGGGAAGAATGCGACCAAGCAGATTGTAAACAAGCTCGTTGGCCAGCGCTCTTGATGGTAGCCCGGCCATCCTGTGGTTTGAAATGCCGTTTCTGCTGCCTGGGCCTTGGATGCGGCTAAGACCTGGGATAGGTGCGTATGCCGACTCTGGTGGTGCTACGAACCGCGGCGAGCCGTCGACAAAGGGAACAGATTCGCGAGCAAGCTCTTCCTCGGTCAGCTGGGTGCCAGAGGTAGCCTCGTAGTCCATAGGAATATATCCTCGTTCTGGGACCATGGCTACCCACTGACCCCCGTCGTCACGCCCGAAATCTCTAAGAACGCTGGATGCCGAGGAGCGCATGGCCTGCATATGCTGGTCCCTCGATTGGTGCAGCATGCGGACTTGCTCATCTATAAGCTGCCGTACGCGGTTTGCCTCTTGTCTTTGCGAATCGAGCACTGTATCGTTGGTATCACTGCGTTGTTGTTGTTGTTGTTGTTGTTGTTGCTGTTGTTGCTGTTGTTGCTGTTGTTGCTGTTGTTGCTGTTGTTGCTGTTGGGGGAAAGCCAAGGGACCCATCAGTATTGGCTGACCAATTTCAAATTGAAGCGTAACGCCAGAAGGCATGGGGCCACGCAAGGCAAGAAGAGCCTGCTCCATCAGCGATGAAAAGGGCATGTTCCCAATGTTATGTGTGGCATGATCATCAGCTCGCTGCGATGTGCGCTCAGAGCCATTGTTAGTGGCACCCGAGGCCGATGTCGACGAGGCAGAGACAGCTGGCTTTGTCACCATATGCAGGGCGCTGCCATCACTTAGTCCAACGTCGACGAGCTTTGCGGTGTCGCTGCTAAGCACGCGGCCGCAGAATATCAGACGCTGCTTCTGCGGCTCCACATTGCTTTTGTCCGCCAGCTTCAAACGAAAAGCACCTATTGTTTCTTCAGGCTGGGTGACGACCTGGAACTCTTGCTCGGAACCGCCCTCCATCAACGCCTTGACACGTATCTGCCAGTTGCGAATAGCCGTCATTTTCTGCTGAACAAGAACAATAATTGGCAATAAAGGAAAATAGAATCTATCAAGACAAGTATCTGAGCTACTATTACACGCTGTATATCTGAAATTAGAATGCAAATCCAAAGCAACAAGAAAAAATAAACGAGCAAAACAAAAAAAGGAAAAAAAATTAGAAGCTTAAAGAATAAAGAACAAAAGAGTAGAAACACAAACTGAAAACTAAAAGGAAACCCAAAGAGCTGCCTGCTTCAAATGGCGGGATGTTGCTGGGCGACAGAAGCGGTGACTTCACTGATGCAGATGTCGCTTTCTCCCCCCCCCCTTTTGGCGGAAAAAAGGATGATAAGTGTAGAAAGAAAGCAAACAGAATGACCAATACGAAAAAAGGGGCATGGCATGCTTTGGCAGGATCCAAACAGATATGCTCAGCCCAGCTCATCTGAGCAACGGCTTCCCGGTGTCTGTGCATTGTGTATCGCATTTTGGTCGGTCATTGTGATGAGATGATCCTGCAAAAGCCTGATGCCATCTTTCTTGGCTGCTTTGATCCCGTCCCCCTTGGCCAGCCACTGAAGCCGGCGTGTTGTACCATCTCCCCCTCCGTCTTGCAGGCCAGACAAGCGTTCTTTCTGGCTCTGTACTTGCGATGATGTAACTGGAAAACAGTCGTTGTGGCGATTTCACCTTGATCTCCAGAAGAAAAAAGAGCAGCACTGCAATCAAGAGCATCCTACTGCTTTTGCAAGTTCCAAGAATGCTCGACAGTCATGTGGC
>JANBRK010000382.1:0-17413 GCA_027577815.1 Coemansia sp. RSA 485
CGGATAGACGGCAAACCCATTTCCAAGCAAATGTTTACAAAGTACTTCAACGATGTATATGACAGGCTCACCAGTGCCATTCCGCCGCTCAGAAAGGTTGATCCTGATACTCGCGATATTCCGGTGTACTTCCGGTTTATGAATTTGATGGCTGTTCATGTGTTTTTGTCCGAGGGCGTTGATGTGGCTATTATGGAAGTCGGCGTCGGCGGTCAATATGATTCTACTAATGCTGTACGCAAGCCTGTTGTTTGTGGAATTGCGTCACTGGGTATTGACCACCAAGCTATTCTGGGGTCTACTATTGAAAGCATTGCGTGGCACAAAGCCGGTATTATCAAGGACAACGTGCCTGTCTTTACTGTTCCTCAAGATGATGCTGCGATTGGGGTTATTCGGTCGCGCGCTGCTGAAAGAAATGCGCCTTTAACTGTGACTGAACCCCTGCCAGCCGGCAAGTACCAGCTTGGCATTCCTGGCGACCATCAACGCATCAACGCTGCTCTGGCTGAAGCACTCTGCCGCGAGTGGATCCGCATAAAGATGCCCGGTGTTGATGCTACTAAGGCTGATAGCTGGGTAACCGATGGTATCTGCCAGGCGTCGTGGCCTGGTCGCTCGCAGACATTTGTTTCTCCTCGCCACCAGAACCTGACATGGCACGTAGACGGCGCACACACTGTCGAAAGCATGACAGCATGTGCCAAGTGGTTTGCTGGCGAAAGAGCCACTTGGTCAGGCCAGACCGTGTTGCTGTTCAACTTTACGCACGAGCGAAGCTATAAAGATCTTCTGCAGACGCTCAAGAAACATGCTGGCAAGGGCAATTTTGTCGAGGCGATTTTCTGCCCCAACATCACCAACCGCGCCGATTCGCAAAACCTCACGGTACACAACGACGAGAAGCTGGCACAGCAACATGAGTGCGCAAACGCGTGGGCGGTGATGTCTGGAAACCCAACAACCATGGTGCTGCCAAGCATTAATGCGGCTGTCGACTATGTTGAAAACAAGTATGGTAGCAGCAATGATGCCGAAACCCATGTGCTTGTCACTGGTAGCTTGCATCTGGTTGGCGGTGTGCTGGATTCGGCCAAGGGCTCAATTTAATTTAAATATATGTTTAGGTTCTGTTGGTTTTGATGCTGTTTATATATATATATATAAATAAATCAGCAACTATTATACATTACATTTGCAAAACGCAATCCATAAGCTGATCCATACTTACAACCTTAATTCCGTGTTTTAATCCAACTACTGAGCAATTTTTTCAACTCCAGCGCCAAATCCAAAAAGGCAAAGTGCAAGCATTATTCTGCGCTTCGAAAGATTTGCAGTTGGTAGCATTTAAAAAGATGCGCGACAAAATCACAAATACAAAATTACAATCACCTGCGTGTGATTAGCCAAAGAATAAAAATGCGTCATTTAGGTTTAATATGTTGCAGTGTCTTGTAAATAGGCAAGCACTGCTTGAGAGAATATATGCAAATAAATAACAGTGCACTTTTCTTGTATTCAGCGCAAAAATGACCAAGCAGCGGACGGGAATCTGAACGTTCACCTGTCTTTTGGTAAATGAATTATTTTCATTTCTTTATTCGAAAGTACCCGGTGCCTCTTTTGGACAACAGAAATAAAAGAAATACATGTAGCTTTGAAAAAGAAACGCCCTTTTTAATAAAGAACCAAGTGCTACATATGCTTTACGACAAACAGTCGGAGCTTTTCAAGCGTTGTTGCTAGCTTTTTTTTAGACACTCTTCGCAGTCAATGAAATCCAGTAGGAAGCAAAATCAGCTTGTGCTTCATTCTAAAAAAACTGGTGGAGGCAAATTCACGTCAGCTACATTTGTTAAACACCACTATGAAACTCTTTATAAGCCCGAGTCCTTGCGCTTAGCCTGTGCTTTTCTTTTTCCCAAAATAAAACACTTTTCTTACCTTTTCCTCACCTTATTCCAACAACGGCAACGGCAACGGCAACGGCAACGGCAACGGCATCGGGCATCCTTAGTATCGGCAATGTGCACAGAAATCAACTCGGCGTGCTGCCATAGCAAACAAGCACCTGTCGCATCGCAGTCACCAAACACCGAATCTTATGCAGTATGCATCAAGTAACACACTTTAACTTTGCTTAAAAATATTTGCCCATTTCGCTGATGTGTATCTCTGCTTGTCTCATACTAACACGTCTTTTTTATATAATCACACTTATATATGCTTTTATCCATGTTGTCATGTAGTCAGCAATTGGCGTCCTTAACAGCCTCCAGATCAAAAACGCCGCACTAAAGATGCCCAAGGCATCTGGCAGTCGGAAGGTCGAGGACAGCATACCAGAATTTGAGGCATTTATAGAGAAAATAGGCTACAAGGTCGAGGATCTTGACAGGCTAAACATTATCCATGTCACTGGTACCAAGGGAAAGGGCTCGACATGCGCGTTTGTCAGTAGCATCATGCAGCAGGTGAATAGCCCATGTAAGCTAAAAGTTGGTATGCTTACCTCACCTCATCTTATTGAAGCCTGCGAACGTATCCAGATTAATGGCAAGCCCATCTCGAAAGAAATGTTTACAAAGTACTTTTATGAGACATACAACAGGCTTCAAAGTCCGACTCCACCACTTCGCAAAGTGCTGCCAAGTTCTCCTTGCATTCCTGGATATGGCCGCTTCATATTCTTATTAGCGATACATGCATTTTTAACCGAAGGCGTTGATGTGGCAATTATAGAAGTTGGCATTGGTGGTCAGTATGACTCTACCAATACTGTGCGCAAACCTGTGGTTTGTGGAATTGCGTCACTCGGTATAGATCATCAGGCTATCCTGGGTTCTACCATTGAAAGCATTGCGTGGCACAAGGCGGGCATTATCAAGGACAACGTGCCTGCCTTTACTGTTCCTCAAGATGATGCTGCGATTGAGGTTATTCGGTCGCGCGCTGCTGAAAGAAATGCGCCTTTAACTGTGACTGAGCCTCTGCAAATTGGAAAGTACCAGCTTGGCATTCCTGGCGACCATCAACGCATCAACGCTGCTCTGGCTGAAGCACTCTGCCGCGAGTGGATCCGCGTCAAGATGCCCCATGTTGATGCTACTAAGGTTGATAGCTGGGTAACCGATGGTATCTGCCTGGCATCGTGGCCTGGTCGCTCGCAGACGTTTATTTCCCCTCGGCACCATAATTTAACCTGGCATGTAGACGGCGCACACACTATAGAAAGTATGACGGCGTGTGCCAAGTGGTTTGCCGGCGAAAGAGCCACATGGTCTGGCCAGTCCGTGCTGCTGTTCAATGCTGCCCATGAGCGCAGCTTCAATGACCTCCTGCAAACGCTCAAAAAGCATGCTGGTGAAGGCGAGTTTATCGAAGCAGTGTTCTGTCCCAACCTTACCAACCGCGCCGATTCGCAAAGCTTTGTAGTGCAGAACGATGAGAAACTAACCCAGCAACACGAATCTGCTAGAATCTGGACCGAGCTTTCAGGCAACCCAGCAACAAAAGTGTTTCCAAACATCAACGCGGCAGTCGAATATGTTGAAAACAAGTATGGTAGCAGCAACAATGTCGAAACCCATGTATTAGCTACCGGCAGTTTACATCTGGTTGGCGGTGTACTTGATTCAGCAAAGGGCTCGATCTGATGGAAAGTATTGGCTTCTAATAGCTTTTTTATTGTTGCTGATCATTGTTTTTTTTTAATTATTTGACGTATTATGATTAAATTGTTTAAATTCCTCTCTATAATTTTATTGTTACTTGTGCATAGTTGTTCCCTTTGACTCTGTACTCCCCTTGCATACGCATATCGTAATATCGTAATTTAAGTTTCATTATAAACAATTAACTTATTTTTAGCAAAATTACTTTCTTTTTAATTTTTTTTAAAGTGTGAAAACCAATTAGCACATATTAGACATTGTAATTACACAAAGCAATTTATTAGCTGGTCCATCTTTAGGCGCGTAAATCAGGGTTCAACTTGGTACCGTGCCATCTTTTTTAGTTCTTTTAACATTGGCTCTACAATAAAACTGGAAATTGAGATGGAAATATAATTGATTTTTGATAATAGTTTTAGTTTGGCAAAATAAAAAAAGACATGTCAAACTTACAAAACAAAACATCAAAATAAACTATGTCCGCTTTGAAATACTGTGTATAAAACAGTTTAACAATATAAAAATTGTTGTTTTCATTGCTTTCTTTTCTCTTAAACTATAAAACGATTATAATTAAGTTTTAACAACTCAATACTTTAGCTACACAATTATACAAGCAATTTTTTATCTGCATTTATTCATAGCTTTTGATCAATTATTTCAAATGGAATATAATATCAATGATGGGAAGGAGAGCGGGAAAGCAAGCACTAGCTCTCTAATTACGGAATCCGGTCAACAACATAATGTAAGTATACCAATGTTGCAATTAGAGGGCGCACTGGTCGACGATAGTGGGGCTGAGGAGGCTGACACCAGCGATATACAAGCAGAGAAGTCAGACAACAGTGATTGCCTAGATTATAACCGTTTGATGCCTTGTTTATGAAGGGGGGCATTCATGAATTGTTTGGGTTTCGGAGGGCGTTTGTAATTGCACTCCTCTCCAACCATACAATCTTCTTGGTTCTCATACGCTTGAACGCTCTTTTTTTATTATCAGCCAACACTTTATGTTGGCCATTTGCAATATCAAAAAAATTATCTTGCTAAAAGCCTATAATTAATTCAACCTAATATGTCAGTAATACAATTTTTTTATGCTTTTTCGTGGACATGTAGCAGGCAGCCGCATTGGTGGACATCCATCAGTTAGCCCCCAAGCTAAACAGCAATGAGTGGTCCAACATACTAGGCAATAAAGAGTTTTCAATTGCCAGGCTAGTAGCATTTTTGGAGAAAATAGGCTATAGTGCCGAAGACCTTGACAGACTAAATATTATCCATGTGGCTGGTACCAAAGGAAAAGGCTCGGCATGTTCATTTACCAGCAGCATAATGCGGAAGGTGGGTAATCCGTGTAAACTGAAAGTTGGAATACTTACCTCACCTAATCCAGTGGAGGTTCGTGAGCGAATTAAAATTGATGGCAAGCCTATATCCAAGCTAATGTTTGCAAAGTATTTTAATACTGTCTACAGCCAACTGAAAAGGGAAATTCCACCACTTTGCAAAGTGCAGCCAAGTTTGTCTCACATGCCTGGATATGGCCGCTTTATATACCTAGTAGCGATACATGCATTTTTGTCAGAGGGCGTCGATGTGGCTGTTATGGAAGTTGGAATTGGTAGTCAGTATGATTTTACCAACGCTGTGCGTAAGCCTGTTGTTTGTGGAGTTGCGTCTCAGGACACTGACCATCAATTTATCCTGGGGTCTACCATTGAGAGCATTGCGTGGCATAAGTCTGATATTATTAAGAACGACGTACCTGCTGTTACTGTTCCACAGGATGATGCTGCGATTGAGACTGTTCGATTGCGCGCTGTTGAACGCAATGTGCTTGTATCTGTAACTGAGCCTCTCTCGGTTAGAAAATATCGGCTTGGTATTCCTACAAATGTCATGTTTAATTCAACCCAAGACTAAATAAGAGCAAGGTAGCATCAAGTGGTTTCATGGCGAAAAAAGCAGACAAGGTGCTGCTAATGCAACTAATGAGACATTGATTTTTTTACTTTGGATTGGTTTTGTTCTGCAATTGTTGCAAATTCAATGCAAAGAATATCCAGATTTTTCTTTAGGCCCGTCATTCTTTTTTACACTAACAAAAAAAAGCAATGTTCATAATAAGCATATCCATTTTCTTTTCGGCATTAAAAAGATATCTGTATACCTTTACTTTTCTAATGTAGAAACGCTCAGAGTACTATGCTTTTTTGTTGAAAAAAAAAACAGGGTTTCGTGTCTCTTGAATTTAGTTTCTACTTTAAATGTGCAAATTGTCTTGTTTAATAATTTAAATGCAAAAATCGCTCTTTTTATTTTATCAAGGTTTGTCTGTTCTCACATTTTATACACTATATTATATCCGCGTTTTTGTGGGTTCATAACACTTTAATTAAACCAAACTACGTTGTTTTGTGCTGCTGACATGGAAGCTGGAAACAAAACTTGCCAGGAAAATGCAAACACCAACGCACCTTCGTCAGAACAGGAGATAGACGCCTTGTATACGGTAAGTTATTTTATTTCTCTTGCCGGTTGTTAATTTATTGTCAATGATTTATTTAAAGTCTGTTATTAACGCTTTTTTGTACACATAGGAAGTGATTGTAAAACTTAACAACCAGCAATCAAGCTACACCACAGTCATGAAAAGACGGGCAATACAGCAGAAACACCAAGATTTTACCATTATCGAGTTCAAGGCATACCTGGAGAAAATAGGGTACCTGGTCGAGGACCTCAACAGACTAAACATTATCCATGTGGCAGGGACCAGGGGCAAAGGCTCGACATGCGCATTTGTCAGCAGCATCCTGCAACAGGTGGATACCCCGCACCGCCTAAAGATTGGACATTTTAGCTCGCCACATCTAATTGAAACCCGCGAGCGTATCCAGATCAACGGCAAGCCCATATCCAAAGAGCTGTTTGTCAAGTACTTTGACGAGGTGTATAGGCGGCTGACCAGCGATACTCCGCTTCTTTGCAAGGCGGCGCCAGACACGCCCAATCTTCCAGGGTATGGGCGTTTTCTTAATTTAATGGCCATCCACACGTTTCTCTCAGAAAACGTTGACGTAGCAATCTTTGAGGTAGGCGTTGGCGGTCAATATGATTCGACCAACATTGTTGAAAAGCCGGTGGTCTGCGGAATTGCTTCTCTGGGAATAGACCATCAAGCTGTTCTGGGATCAACCATTGATAGCATTGCGTGGCATAAAGCTGGTATTATCAAGGACAACGTGCCTGTGTTTACGGTTCCTCATGAAAAATCCGCACTTATGATCACAAGAGCGCGTGCTTTTGAGCACAACACAACTGTGACTGTGGTTGACCCTCTACCAAAGGACAGGTTCAATCTGGGGATTGCGGGTGATCACCAACTTACTAATGCAGCACTTGCTGAAGCACTCTGTCGCCAATGGCTCAAGGATAAAGAGTTGGATAGCAATAATGAGGAGGTAGACAAGTGGGTAACCAAAGGGCTTTGCGTGACATATCTGCCTGGGCGCTCTCATACATTTGTGTCTCCTGGTTATTCAAACCTAATATGGCATCTGGATGCTGCACATACGGTAGAGAGTATAGCTGCATGCGCAAGATGGTTTGTATCCAACATCCAGCCAGACGAGACGAACCAGTATGTATTGTTGTTTAACGGAGCCAACGACCACAGCAAAGATGATATGCTAAGAATGCTTTACGAGCATACTGGTGAAATTGAATTTGTTAATGCTGTTTTCTGTACAAATATTACCAACCGCATTGACTGTGTAAGTCTGCACAATGTTAAAGACGAGACATTGAGACAGCAGCGCGAGTCGGCTGAATACTGGAAGCGGATTTCGGGAACAGCCAAAACCAAGGTGTACCCGACTATCAATTCTGCCGTTGATTATATCGAGAAAAAGTACAGGGCAGAGAAGAATATCAAAACACACATTCTGGCTACCGGAGGCCTGTACCTGGTCGGTGGTGTTTTGGATGCCGCAAAGGGCCAACTATAAAACTCAAGAGTAGTGGTTTTTTTGTTCTTCAAAAGTCAAAGTCAAAGTCAAAATCAAAATTACAGTCGATCCCTCGAGTTCCCAAAAAAATCGAAAAAATCGAAAAAAATCGAATGAGAGAAAATCCATTGTTAAAATTTTTCTGTTATTACAGAAAAACGATTAAAATGTGAACACTATAATTTCACTCAATCCCACGTGGATGGCTGTGATTACAAAAAAAAAAAAAAGTTCTCAGCATAGCTTTAATACGCTTGCCACGCTTCGTAAATAAGCGGGCGCTATCTAAGAGAATGGTTGAAAATATAAAAAATGGTGTTCGTCTGGCAGTCAGCGCATAAATGGCCAAGCAGCAGACAGAACCCAAAAGCAACGGCATCTACTTCCAAGACAGAACTCGCTTTTCGCTAAAAAAAATTCCCCGTCATCTGATGCGGCAGCAGACGATTATGCGAATGTTCGCTTCCCTTTTGTTTAACAAAACCCCGGTTCCATTTCTTTTATTTAAGAATTTTTCTTTCTTTTTTCTATTACAGCTTTCTTTCGACACGTTCCAAACACTCCCTTTCAGCAAGCATAAAAAGCCTAAGCAAACAATGCAGACTTGTCAAGGTCCCTTTTTGAAAAGAACCAAACAGTGCATCTGTTCTCAAGTACACAGTCGGCGCTTGCCAAGCTTTACAGCCAGGTTTTCAGACATTCGTCGCGGTCAATGCAATCAAGCAGGCAACAAAAACGGACTGCGCTTTCCCTGCAAACCGAAAAAAGATGGTAACAGAATCACATCGATCACATTCATCAAATCCCACTATCGCCCTCTTTGTAAGCCTGAGCCCCGACGCCCCAGCGTGTCCTTTTCTTTTCCCAAACCCCCCAATTTTACTTTTTCACCACCAACCTTGTTTTTGCACTCCTTTTCTCAACAAAAGCGGCATCAGGCATCTTTGGCATCGGCAATGCGCACAGAAAACAGCCCGACTTGCTGCCATAGCAGACAAAAGCCTATATCCTCGCAGCCGCTCGACACCGACTCTTATGCAGTAAGTAGCGAGTAACGAGTACAGCGCATTGGCTGTGCTTGGAAAGCCAGACCCGTGTGGTTGGCAGAATGCAGCCTCATTTGTCTCTTGCTAACCAGCTTTTTTTATTGCTTAATCCTATCCTTGACTGCTTTTCTTTTTCAACTTGCACATAGTCCGCCATTAGAGACCTGAATGGTCTTCAGACCAACTACAGCATAGTGCAGATGGTCAGGGCGTCGGGAGGTCGGATGAACGAGTACAGCATTCCCGAATTCGAGGCATTCATGGAAAAAATAGGTTACAAAGTCGAGGATCTTGACAGGCTAAACATTATCCATGTCACTGGTACCAAGGGAAAAGGCTCGACATGCGCGTTTGTCAGTAGCATCATGCAGCAAATCGACAGCCCGCATCGGCTAAAAGTCGGTCTTTTTACTTCGCCACATCTGATCGAGGCTCGTGAGCGAATCCAGATCAATGGCAAACCTATCTCAAAAGAGCTGTTTACAAAGTACTTTTACGAGACATACAACAGGCTTAAAAGTCCTACTCCACCTTTGCGAAAAGTGTCTCCTACTTCGCCAGACATGCCCATGTATTTCCGCTTTCTCAACCTAATGGCTGTTCGTACGTTTTTGTCCGAGGGTGTCGATGTAGCTGTTATGGAGGTTGGCGTCGGTGGCCAGTATGACTCTACAAACGCTGTGCGCAAGCCTGTTGTTTGTGGAATTGCATCGCTGGGTCTCGATCACCAAAGCTCCCTGGGCTCTACCATTGAAAGCGTCGCTTGGCACAAGGCGGGTATAATTAAGGACAACGTGCCTGCCTTTACTGTTCCTCAAGAGGATGCTGCGATTGAGGTTATTCGGTCGCGTGCTGCTGAACGCAACGCGCCCGTGGCTATCGCTGAACCCCTGCCAGTTGGCAAGTACCAGCTTGGCATTCCTGGCGACCATCAACGCATCAACGCAGCTCTGGCTGAGGCGCTCTGCCGCGAGTGGATCCGTGTCAAGATGCCCAATGTTGATGCTGCCAAGGTTGATAGCTGGGTAACCGATGGTATCTGCCAGGCGTCGTGGCCTGGTCGCTCACAGACATTTGTTTCGCCTCGCCACCAGAACCTGACATGGCACGTAGACGGCGCACACACTGTCGAAAGCATGACAGCATGTGCCAAGTGGTTTGCAGGCGAACGAGCCAACAGCTCATTCAAATGCGTGCTTCTGTTCAATGCCGCCCATGAGCGCAGTTTCAAAGATCTTCTGCAGACGCTCAAAAAGCATGCTGGTGAAGGCGAGTTTGTCGAGGCGATTTTCTGCCCCAACATCACGAACCGAGCTGATTCGCAAAACTCTACCGTGCACAAAGATGAGAAGCTAACCCAGCAACACGAATCTGCTAGAATCTGGACCGAGCTTTCAGGAAACACAGCAACAAAAGTGCTCCCAAGCATCAATGCAGCTGTCGACTACGTAAATAGCAAATATGGAAGTGACAGCAGTGCTGAAACGCATGTACTTGCCACTGGTAGCTTGCATCTGGTTGGTGGTGTGCTGGATGCGGCTAAAGGCTCAATTTAATTTAAATATATGTTTAGGTTCTGTTAGTTTTCTTTTGTTGTTGCTTAGTTATTTAAATAAAATCATAATCAGCATCTGTTAACTATTCGCAGTTGGTACCATTTAAAAGAAGATGCGCGACGAAATCACAACAACAAAACCACGGCCACTCGCTTGTGATTAAACAAATAACGAAAATGCGTCATTTAGGTTTAATATGTTGCAGCGTCTTGTAAATAGGCAAGCACTGCTTGAGAGAATATATGCAAATAAATAACAGTGCACTTTTCTTGTATTCAGCGCAAAAATGACCAAGCAGCGGACGGGAATCTGAACGTTCACCTGTCTTTTGGTAAATGAATTATTTTCATTCCTTTATTCGAAAGTACCCGGTGCCTCTTTTGGACAACAGAAATAAAAGAAATACATGTAGCTTTGAAAAAGAAACGCCCTTTTTAATAAAGAACCAAGTGCTACATATGCTTTACGACAAACAGTCGGAGCTTTTCAAGCGTTGTTGCTAGCTTTTTTTTAGACACTCTTCGCAGTCAATGAAATCCAGTAGGAAGCAAAATCAGCTTGTGCTTCATTCTAAAAAAAAAAACTGGTGGAGGCAAACTCACGCCAGCTACATTTGTTAAACACCGCTATAAAACTCTTTATAAGCCCGAGTCCTTGCGCTTAGCCTGTGCTTTTTTCCCCAGAATAAAACACTTTTCTTACCTTTTCCTCGTTTTATTTCAACAACAGCAACAACAACAACGGCAACGGTATCGGGCATCCTTAGCATCGGCAATGTGCACAGAAAACAACTCGGCGTGCTGCCATAGCAAACAAGCACCTATCTCCTCGCAGCCTCTCAACTGTGAGTCTTATGCAGTAAGTATCAAGTAACACACTTTAACTTTTCTTAAAAATATTTGCCCATTTCGCTGATGTGTATCTCTGCTCGTCCCATGCCAATGAGCCTTCTCTTCATTTAACACCACTTATGTATTATTTCCTTTATTTTGTTATTTAGTCGGCAATTAGAGACCTTAACGGTCTTCAGACCAACCATGCCACGATTCAGATGTCCAGGCTATCAGATGCGCGGAAGGTTGAGGACAGCATTCCAGAATTTGAGGCATTTATAGAGAAAATAGACTACAAGGTTGAGGATCTTGACAGACTAAACATTATCCATGTCACTGGTACCAAGGGAAAGGGCTCGACATGCGCATTTGCCAGCAGCATCATGCAGCAGGTGAATAGCCCACGTAAGCTAAAAGTCGGTCTATTCACATCACCCCATCTAATTGAAGCCTGCGAACGTATCCAGATTAATGGCAAGCCCATCTCAAAAGAGCTGTTTACAAAATACTTTTATGAGACGTATAACAAACTTCAAAGCCCAACACCACCACTTCGCAAAGTATCTGCTCTTTCGCCAGATATGCCAATGTATTTCTACTTCCTCAATCTGATGGCTATACACACGTTTTTGTCCGAAGGCGTCGATGTGGCCATTATGGAGGTTGGCATTGGTGGCCAGTACGACTCTACTAATGCTGTGCGCAAGCCTGTCGTTTGTGGAATTGCGTCTCTGGGTATAGACCATCAAGCTCTCCTGGGTTCTACCATTGAAAGCGTCGCTTGGCACAAGGCGGGCATTATCAAGGACAACGTGCCTGCCTTTACTGTTCCTCAAGAGGATGCTGCGATTGAGGTTATTCGGTCGCGCGCTGCTGAAAGAAATGCGCCTTTAACTGTGACTGAGCCTCTGCAAATTGGAAAGTACCAGCTTGGCATTCCTGGCGACCATCAACGCATCAACGCTGCGCTGGCCGAAGCACTTTGTCGCGAGTGGATCCGCGTCAAGATGCCCAATGTTGATGCTGCGAAAGTTGATAGCTGGGTAACCGAGGGTATTCGTTTGGCGTCGTGGCCAGGTCGCTCGCAGACGTTTATTACCCCTCGGCACCAGAACCTAACATGGCATGTAGACGGCGCACACACTATAGAAAGTATGACGGCGTGTGCCAAGTGGTTTGCTGGCGAAAGAGCCACATGGTCTGGCCAGTCCGTGCTGCTGTTCAATGCTGCCCATGAGCGCAGCTTCTATGACCTCCTGCAAACGCTCAAAAAGCATGCTGGTGAAGGCGAGTTTATTGAAGCAATTTTCTGTCCCAACATCACCAACCGCGCCGATTCGCAAAGCTTTGTAGTGCAGAACGATGAGAAGCTAACCCAGCAACACGAATCTGCTAGAATCTGGACCGAGCTTTCAGGCAATCCAGCAACAAAAGTGTTTCCAAACATCAACGCGGCAGTCGAATATGTTGAAAACAAGTATGGAAGCAGCATTGATGCTGAAACTCATGTATTAGCTACCGGCAGTCTACATCTGGTCGGCGGTGTGCTGGATGCTGCCAAAGGCTCAATCTGACCGCTTCCAAGAAAAACAAAAAACTCGAAAAATTTAATCTCATCATGATTAAAATTTTAATTACGAGTTTTATTTTTCAATGAATAGAATCGTGCATCCAAAAAAAAAAAACCAAGAAATAAATTCGCACCATTGTGTATCAGCTACTTTGAGGTTCTTTCTTTCGCACTTGTTTGGTAATTCGTATTACATACTTTTCAGCAATCCGTAAGTATAGCAATCCCAAAAATGCACATGGACGACGAACAAAAACTCGCAGAGCGGTTGGTAACGGAGAATGCAGGCTGACCTGGCCAGGATACGAAGGATGCGCTGGGCAGAACAACATGGCAAGCGTATCCATCATGACTTTATAGTGGATGGATGCGCCCAGCACGTTGTTGTTTTTGCCTTTGCCCATACGAGTAACAGGGGAATTCACAGGAGGCAATTTGGATTCTGCATACTTTGGGATTGGCTCTGGAATGGAAGATGGCATGCTAGCTTTGAATACAAATGTCAAATGCAGGCGAAGTTTGTGGAATTGGTATATATTGTATTTTGTTCCCGCCTATGCACAATTTTACTCCTAATACCGATTTATATCAGCAGGCATTATTTGATGTTCATTGGTAGAGCTATCGCTATTTTTCCATTTTCACAGAGGTCCCAATACTCCATCGCTTTACATTTTCCCTATTTGTCCTTGTCCCTGCAGCTCACACTTTCTTGTTATTTTTGGGAAAAGCTTGACGGAGGTGCATTTGCCTTGCTCAAATGCCTTACGCCATCGCTTTTCCCAGGCCTGCAAAGTTTGTACAGTCTATTTTGCAGCGAACAAGAAACTGAGTATATGTTTTTGCTAAACCAATGTTGTTGTTATTCTCTCCTACATCTAGAACACCCCAAAAAGCCCCTTTTAATCAAAAATGGTCCGCGTTTCCGTCCTCAATGACTGCCTTAAGAGCATGACCAACGCCGAGCGTCGTGGTAAGCGCCAGGTTCTGGTCCGCCCCAGCTCCAAGGTCATTATCAAGTTCCTTTCGGTCATGCAGAAGCACGGCTACATCGGCGAGTTCGAGATTGTTGATGACCACCGTGCCGGCAAGATCGTCATCCAGCTGAACGGTCGTCTCAACAAGTGCGGTGTTATCTCTCCTCGCTTCCCCATCAAGGTTGTCGACATCGAGCAGTGGGTTGCTGATCTCCTGCCTTCCCGCCAGTTCGGCTACATTGTCATGACCACCTCGTCGGGTATCATGGATCACGAGGAGGCTCGTCGTCGTCATCTTGGTGGCAAGATCCTTGGCTACTTCTACTAAGCAGACCCAAGCGAAGCTCTTTCTCGTCTTTTTGGTAGTTTGATTTTAGTTTTCTAATTTTGTAAAATTGAACTCGAAAAAAAAGAGTGCCTTCTTCACCTACTTTTGTCCTAATATCAATAAGATTTCTGTACCATATATTTAAATCTTTGCCTTTTGCACACTCAGTTTATTCATCTAAAAAAATCGGCTGTTTAAAACGGGACCTGATTCAGTTGTCGGTCTATTCCTTGAACCCAATTGGAAGCTGCTTCTTCGGCTTGTCAGCAGCAGCAGCAGCAGCAACAGGCTCCGATGCAGCTGGCCGGGATTCTTGCTTCTTTGTATCAACGCCAACAGCGCTCTCGACGGTCTCCTTGACAGCAGCAGCCTTTTCTAGCACCGCGCCCTCAAGCTTCTTTGCAGCGCCCTTAGCCTCATCAATAGCGCTCTTGGTGGCCTGCACAGCCTCGCTCTGTTTCTGGCCAGCCCTTGCCTTTCCAAACTCTCTTCCTTCCTGCAGCGAAAGCCTGAGCTCCTGTACATTCTCAGCCAGCTGGCTCTTCATCCGCTGCTGCTTATCCTTGATATCGCTCCAGGCATTTGCCATTCTATCGATGCTCTGCGGATCGCCGTATCTACCCCACACATTGCGGAGCACAACCTGCGCGGTTCCAGGCAAAAAATACCCAGCCGCCAACGCACCAAACACAAACGGCGAAGTCCAACGCACTGCAAAGTTTCTCTTACGAGTGAAAATAGGACCAGCCAAGGTAGCCACACCAACGTAGATGATGCCAGGCGCAAGCTTTTCGCCCTCAGGCACGGTGTTACGAACAACCCGGGCCACTTGTCTTTCTACATTTATCCACTCATTTACAAGACACTGGCCGTGCTTTTTGACTAAAGTTGCTGTCCTCAACGTGTCCTCGCGCAGCTGACGCATAAGCGCATAGAGGCGGGTCGGTTGCTGCTCGGCTGTGACTGCTGGAATCTCCCGAACCTCCTGATCGTAAATCGACTTTTTGTTTTCCGAAGAGCTCATTTCCGTCTGAGTTTTTTTTTTTGCTTGCAAGCAAAGCAGGTAATTTAAATTTAAAGAAAACAAGAGCAAAGCAAATAAAAAAAGCTGATAAACCTGAAGGAAAAAAAAGAAACGAGCTTTGTTTCACCCACCACTTATAGCTACACCGTTTTCATTTTCCGTTATCACCTGGATATTAATCGTATCAATCAATTAGATGATCAAGTATATAAAAAAAAGATTGCTGCCTTTTTTATATGACGTGTGGTTTTAGTGCATCTGCAGACGCTTTTTCAGCTCAGCGACCATGTCAGCGCGCTTGACAGTGACTCCGTCCTTTTCCTCGCCCTCGGTCTTGACCAGCATGTTCTTGATCCTGACCAGGCCTTGCTGGACCTCGTCCGAGCCAATGAGCACGCCCCAGGGGATAAACTCGCTGTCGCAGTTATCCATCTGCCGCTTAAAGTTTGGCTTGACCTTGTACATAAACTCGGTAGGAACATCGTTGTCCCAGAGTTCCGAGGCAATGGCCATCCGCTCCTCCAAAAGGCTGTCGCCAATGCTAATAACATAGACCTTGGTCCGGTTCGCCTTGATAGCAGCAGCCTGTCTCCGGTTCAGGATAATCGAGAAAATACGCTCGACGCCAAACGAGATGCCGACACAAGGAACACTGCCCTTGCTCGAGTCCTTGTCTTTGGCACGCTTGGACGTGCTAAACCTGCCCACAAGTCCGTCGTAGCGACCGCCGCCTGCGATTGAGCCAACACGCACCTGGGTCTCGTCGATCTCCTGGTTGCCGTCCTTGACCTCGTTTGCCTTGGTGGCTGTGGGCTGGGCCTGGGTAGGACGCACGTTCTCTTCGACAAGAACCGCCTCGTAGATAATGCCGGTGTAGTAGTCCAAGCCGCGCGCCAGACTCATGTCAAACGAAACATGGTCCAGAACCTTGAAAATACGAGCATACTTGAAGAACAGCGCCATGTCAGAAACACCCTCCTGCGCCTTCTTGCTGGCCATCAGCTCTGGCATCGACCGCAGCTTGGCCAACAGTTCTTCGCCGCCCTTCAGCAAAACATACTCGCCAATCTTGTCAGCCACCTCTTCCGACAGACCCTTATCGTCAACCATTTCTTTCTTGACATCCGACCACGGCAGCTTGTCCAGCTTGTCCACAGCCGACGAAATAGAACGTACCTTGGCCTCAGGCACTCCAGAAACCTCAAAGATAGCATCCAGGATCTTCCGGTGGTTAATCTTGACCACAAACGCGCCGACGTCCAGTTGCGTCAGAACATCCACGGCTACCTTGATACACTCGGCATCGGGAATCATAGGATCATAAGCACCAGCGATATCGTAATCGCATTGGTAAAACTCACGCATCCGACCCTTCGTCATAGCCGGCTGGTCACGACGGTAGACTTTGGCTATTTGGTACCGCTTGATATTCGAGATTTTGTTCATAGCAACGTGACGCGCAAACGGGACAGTCAGGTCGTAGCGAAGCGAGCATTCCTCGCCACCCTGATCCTTCAGATCATAAATCAGCTTGCTGTCCTCTCCATAGTTGCCAGTAAGAATCTCCTTCAGCTCAAACACAGGCGTATCGATAGTCACCGCTCCGTGCTTTTCAAACACCTTGATAATCGTATTAAAGATATCCGAACGAACCGACATTTCCTTCGAGCCATAGTCTTTGGTACCCTACAAAAAAAAATATATATATAGTATAGTGCGTTCATTTTAGTATCTAATGTGGCTTTGTTTTTATTTTTTGTTTCTTATTCATTCTATATCCTTGTGTGCGTTTTGCTGTATTTTTTTTGTTTTCTTACCTTTGGTGTCTTTAGGGTAATGGGTTTTGAGCTCTCGGTCTTTTTGTCGTTGGGATCGCCACCGTTGGCAATACGCAGCTTCTCCTTGAGATCCAGCAGCAGCATAGCCTGCTCCTTAATAATATTCTTATCCCCGCCGCTCTTCTTCAGCTCAGAGATCACCTTGGCCTGATCGTCGATCTGCTGTCTTAGTTCTTCAGCACCGCTCATTGTTGAATTTCAAGGTATTTAAAAAAAATTCTCTTGCAAGATTGAAAACAAAAAAATATTAATTGACAAGTGTAAGTACAAGTATAAAAAGCAAAAGAAAGATGGAATAAAAATAAAAACCGAAACAGGTTATTCAAGGAGAAAGCAGTAAGCTATGGAACACACATACACAAAAAAAAAAACTTTTTTTTTAGCGTCCATGTTTGTTTACAACAGCTTTAATGATTCATGTTTTTTTTCGGGACAGCCTTTATTTGATCAATTGATCGCAGCTACAAATTTGATTATTTGTAGGCTAAATGACGATAGAGCTGGCCAGGTATGCGCGATCTGAAATATTTCGGACAAAGAAAAACACA